>JAUESE010105994.1:0-11145 GCA_032274725.1 Malacoctenus triangulatus | reverse complement strand
CCATGTGTGACTGGTGGGTCAAATTGAGCCAAACAGAATCTATGTGATATAAACATGTAGGGGGGGTTCGCAAATAATTCAGATCAACACTTTTTAAATGATAGGTTGACTACACTAACTAAGGCAAGCAGAAGAAATTTCGTACTGAAAAAATACTTTGAATTGTCATTTCTCGACCTTGAAAATCTGACACGGGTCCATTTTGACCCTAACACAAGAGGAGGGTTAAATTGTTCAAAAACAGTTGACTCCAACATTGACAATGTGGATTACTGGGAGAATCCTTTGCTTCCACTCTATGCACCTTTGTTTCCTTTAAATGGCTTCGGAGTTTCAATCTCCTGTCTCAGATTTCCTCCTACTCAGGCTATCACTCTCCAGTTGATGCATTTTATCCACAGTTGACATGAACAAAATTGCCAGAAGAGTTGAGAAACCACCAACCAGATCAGCCAGTGTGGTTCCAACAACGAACAGTTATATATGTGTCAAAGACTTGAAGAGCTATCAGAGAGTAACAGAAAAAAACTGAAAAAATACCTACCTGTGTGTTTGTCCCATGAACAGGCAATATATCACCAAGTTATGCTTTTCTATTACATCAGTTATCCTGTACAGCTTCACATTAGCTACAGTTGTAGGTGTCGTAGACATGGTACTGGCATTCCTGCATTTGAGTATATTATACCTTCCTTCCTCAACATCCAAGATATTTTCAGGCAGACGGACATTCATTGTCTCTGGGAGCAGGAAGACCAAGCTGCCGCTGACAACCCCTGTTCCAGCAAAAAGCAGAGGCGGGAGAGGAAGCCAGAAGTCCTCCAGGAGCATGACCAATGGCGCCAGGGAGCTTCCAATTCGACAGACACATGAGGTGTAGCCTAAACCACACTGCCTGTCCAACACAGCAAAGAGCTTCATCTTAATACAGCATCACGACAAAGCAAAATTACTCCAACCACATGAAAACAGAGCTTTTATTTGTAGAAAGTAGTTCTTAACATGAAATAAATCAATTGTTCCTAACATGTACTCTTCCTCTTTATTCATCAACCTCCTTATCATAGTAAACTGGAAGGCTGACATTTCTCTTTATTCCACATTCATGGACATTCATGGAGGATTCATGAAAGTTTCAGAGCAATACATGCAGTCATCCCAACCAGCTTTCATCCTTCCCAGAGAGAAAACTGTGTGTTTCAGCTAAACAGTCCTAAAACATCAGGATGAACCTATTTCTCAGCTTTAAAATTGATTTTGTTATAATTGTAACAATTTCACATGAATGTAGGGTATAAAATAGTTGTTAATCATTGCTATGTGAGGTCATCATGCTTTGTTATGCTGTGTGCCTTCAAAAAGATCCAGAGGTTTTACCTGAGGATTGTTGGGTAGAGTTCAGCAGAGTAGAGGAAAGCTGTGGTAAAGGCGGCCTCTGAGAAACCTTTTGCGACCACAGCGATGCATGTACGAAGCACACCGTACTCTGAAAGAGAAACCGCTCTGATATCAGGAAATCAAAAGTGGACAGATTAAGAAAACACAATCAGGACATCTGTGCAGAGACGAAAACAGGATAAGAAAAATTGAATTGAATTGATGGATGTGTGAAAGAGAAGGACAGTAACCTAAAGGTACGGTGATGTTTATTCCAATCAGAGCACCCGTTATAATCAGAAACCATGCTTGGCCGCTGCGCCGGCCGATCCAGTTCAAGACGAAGAAGGTGGAGATTTTGGCAGGCGTTTCGATGGCACCATAGATAAACTGAGTGAGGTACATACTGAGGCCAAAGCCTGAGATCTTGAAACTAATTCCGTAGTACAGGAAGGCCACTGCAAACCTGAAGGTACAATGACATCATTGAAATGAAAGCATGCTGTGGAGATCTTAACAGCAGACCAGACAGAAGAAAAAAATGTGTACCAGGATAATCCAGAGCAGAGGGTGATCTTCCTCAGATTAGGAGTTTTCACCAGGTCAAAGTAGGAGTAATTCTTTTCAGCCACACCAGACACTGTCACCTTCTCCAGCACCTGGGGCAACAGCCAAACCTTGATACTGTGACAGACACACTGCACATACAGTTCACACATGTTGAAGTGGTTCCACAGCTGCTGGAAGAATACAGGCTGAACAGAGCTGATTGCAGGTGGCACAGAACATAGCTGATTGCAGGTGAAACATAAAGATAATCTCATCAACTTCATGCAAAAGAGTGGACTTGACTCCAGAGTCCTGCACTGGGTTGGATACCTGCAAAAACAGCTGATTTCAGGTGTTTTTTTTAAAACTTTTTTTTCTCGTGTTGGGATCTGGGTGGGAAAAATAACACGCGGGCCGGGTCGTGGGTTTTACATTGACAGATCAAAGTTATTTTTATGAAATAAAAATTTCAATAAAACAAAAAATGTAAGTCGTACGTTGGTTGTAAGGCTGTGACATTAAAATAGATTTTATAATTGAGCTAAAAGAATCTTTTCAGCTCGCTGGGTAAACTACAGATAACGCTAAAGGTCATTATTTACTTTCTAAGGATCGCTTCCGCTATTTTGCAATGGTCATTGGTTCAGCTGATTAAATGGTTTTCACCATCTAATTACACAATTTGTGATTGGACGGGAGAATCAGAAGGACTGCCACCGTCTAACACGCACTACTTCTAAATCATTTAATAGTTATTCAGGTATTTGAGAAATAAGAGGATGAAATGTACATCTGTCACTTTGTAATTTTCCCGAAGTGATCAAACAGAGTGTTTCCCTGATGGATTACTTTTCTCCTTGATGGATTGTAAATCATGTTACAGCTCATAACTACTGAACGTCACTCAAGTCTGCATTGCAAGTAAATCTACTCTTACACATGTAAAGTTCCTTTTCAGAGATTAAAAGTTCAAAAGCATTAAACGTAGCAAACGAGTGGTTTTACAGTCGTATGGGAGAAGAACACAGGGGGTTGATGATTCAGGACTGAAGTCAGGCTTTTATTTGAAGAGCTGCCTCATTCAGGTGCGTTAACTGTGGCAATATGCTGTTCAATATTCAGACAACATGACCCAAAATGATTACTTTAAATACGGGATACGGGTCGGGCTGCGGGTCGTGTTTTAATGGGTCGGATCAGATTGCGGTACTAATCGTTCGGGGGTCTGTACAACGTCGGGTCGCGTTGGATCTTGAAAAATAGACCCGTGCAGGACTCTGCTCTACTCATTGGGCAATTTTCAACTGCAATCAGCAGTGACAATTCGCCCCCCACACACATGCCACAAGGGTTAGGTGTCTTGCTCAAAGACACTTTGACACATGGGGAGGGCAGATCTGCGTTGTAAGTCCAACCCACAATACCAGCTGAGCAACAGTCACTCCAATAGAATCGCACAATTTGGAATACATTCACAACCAAACTGCAGGTGGAAGGTGGATGCAACTATGGGAATGGCCAATTGTGCAGATGCTGGGCTTGACAGCCTATTGACCATGTCAATGAGTTTTCCTTGGTGGGCTAAAAGATTGTGAATCAGACTGAGGAGAATGAATCTGCTATATGGCTGGGAGACACTCAGTTTCATTGGACAGCACGATAGCTGCCAGTGTCTTACTGTCAACAGGGTTCCACTATATTGCAACCAACACCATACAGAGGGGGGCAACTTTGGTTCAGTTCTCTGTGGAGAAGACGAAAAGTTGTGCTTGTAGTGATTGTTCCCAGTTGTGTCTCTGGTATTCAATCAACACAGTCCAATGTTGCAGTCAAGGGCCAACATCCCGTTTATTCCGAGGAAGCCTTTGTAGAAGTGCAAAGAGATTTAGTTCATCAACTGAAGGTTGGCTGCAGAAAGACTGGAGGGTCAAACACACACTCAGTCAGTACATTTGCATAATTAGGGGCATGTTTTGTTTGGCTGACAAGGGAGTGTGGAGTAGCTGTTTTGCTTGAAGCCTGTGCAATAGATCTTGTTCCTGTTTTCATTTTCACCACCAGTTACATCCAGTGCAACAATCAGCAACAGCGTTCTGTGCTCATCTGCTCCAAAAGCACACAGCTTCTCTAAAAGGTGTTGGGATCACAGCACAGACTTAAATATGTGTTAAGCTTGAACAAATGAAAGATGACAATGAAACTATGGTGGGAAAATTTGATTGAAAAAACTTATAGACAGCAAGTACATGACAGACAAATGTACAAACAAGGGCACAGTTGAAATCTGGTTGAAAACAAATGTGTGAATGAAGAGGAAGAGATGAAAATGAGGTTACAAGAATATGATGACATAGCATGACAAAAGAAGTATATGGAAAGAAACTCAGATAATCAACTTGAAGAAAAACAAGAACTCTGACAAACACATGTTGCAACATTGGAGTTTTACCAACACCAAGGTCTCTGTACCTCTGTGTCCAGTCTGCATGTGTATTCCTCCTTTTTCTTCCCATTGATTCTGGCACATTGAATCAAATGCTTTTGAGCTTCTTCTACTCTGCCATTGGCCAGCAGCCAACGAGCTGACTCAGGGAGCCACCTGAAAACGCAAAGAAAGCTTAACTCATCCTTCTAATGGATCGACTGTTTCACAGATATAGAATCACACCTGTTTGTAAGAATAAGATGGGGGAAGAGTGTGAATGTCACAATACATTTTTTTAAATTTTTTAATACTTTAAGATGGTGTACTACCTTGAGTGACAAAAAGTGCCACAAACATGTCTCAAGATAATGTAAACAAAAAAAACAGCAACATTAAAAGGAGCAGAGAGTCATTACTCGTTTACACTCAGGACCTGGCCAGTCTGCAACCCAGACATTTTTACCATGTCGCTGAACAAAGCATGTGATGATTTGGTGAGAACAGTTGATTTGACACCAAACTTGGACATCCTCATTGAAACTTAGGCCTTTCAAGGGCCTTCTTAGGCTATATGCTTTCAAGCCCATTGTTCAAATTGTTTTCAAATGTTTGTGTGCTTCCAAAACAGCACTTCCACTCAGTTCTCAAGTACCACTCCCTAAGTCCATTGAAAATCAGTTGGAGAGTATAAGACTCAAAACATTTCAAAGCCTGCATGCCCCAACCTCCTTGCATCATATCAAAAACTTTTGATCTTGAAGTTTTATTGACTATCACTTCATATATTCTGGTCCTGAACCATTGAATAATGTCGAGACCAATCACAGGATGAAGCCTTCTTCTGCAATAAAGACTGTCCAGGGTCCTTCTTGAATAGTCTTTATTGCTGGGACAAACAAGAGTGCAAACGTTTTTCATTGCCAGACTGCTTCTTCTCCTTGGTGGGAGCTGTTGGTGACTGAATCACAAAGTTAAAACAAAATGTTGGAGCTGAAAATAAAATCAGTGGTGTCTGAGTGTCTTGCATGATAGTTGTTGTCATTGATATGTGAGTGTTTGTGTGTGATTAGGTTCATATGTCTGGAAAGATATTATGTTGAAATGTTGAAACCAATAAAAATCTCAGTGAAAAAAAACAACAAAAAAACAAAATGGCTTTGATTTATCAAAAAGAAACTGACTTTGGCAATGTACCTCACCAAAAATGACCAACATGGTTGAACATCGAGCTCTGCACTACTACTACTACTACTACTGCTACTACTACTACTAATGCTACCACTACAACTGCTACTACTGGCATCTGTCAGTCAGTCCCCATGAGGTTCTCAGCCAACCGCGTCTTGTTTATTCACTGATCACTACTTTTTAGAAATGAATCAAGTTGAGACTCACCACCAGAAGACAATGGGGATGATGCAGGGTGCAGTCACAGCGAGCATCAGGTGTCTCCAGTCTCGTATAAAGTATGCCAGTAAAGCCAGTAGCATGTTCCCCACACTCCACGAGACACTCATGACCGTACCGGTGAAGGTCCGATGCTTTACGTCCGTCCACTCAATTCCTGAACATGAAATCAGTGGCAACATGATTTCAGTCAAGAAAGCACGTGGTTAAGAGAGGTCGCTGCTTTGACTATTGACATACTGTGAAACCTCAGTGTTCTGTGATGAATTCATTTCTCACAGTCCAATGAATCAAACAGAAATGTGTGAAAAACTAAAGTAATATTTTCAATCAACAATAAAAATCAAACTATTTTGACCACAGAATATTCTCCAAACACACGCAGTGGCGAGATGGGATTACACACACTGCAGCTCTGAATCACGGTCCTGACATGACCCACAATAGCAACACCCCAATAACCAAACCACCATGGTGCAGTTTAGCACAACAGTTCAGAGAGGAGAGGGGTTATTGTGCATTTCCCGCTCATCCCAGGGAGATTGGTCACACGTACACCACTTCAGTACATTGCCCAATTCCTTTTTATGAAATAACTCGTGATTCTTGTCCTCAAGGGGCTGGCACTCAGAACTCCTCAACAGCTCCCCACCCCCACTGTAAACAGTGTTGGCAGGGTACTGCTGTCCCTTCCTGAGGTGCTGAATGGTTTGACAGAACCTCTTTGAGGCCCTCCAATAGTCCCCCTCCAAGGCAATTCAATTCAGGTCCACTATTTGGATGTCTAACTCGAACCCACTTAGCTGTCAATATGCAGTTCAACAATTTAATGTCCCTCTCTTGAATGTCAATGTGGGCGCGTGAGATTAGTGCAGAAAAATGACAATATAGACAAACATCAGTCAGATGGACTTCACAGTGATTTTGGGTTCTGCAGGCCTTTCAAAACTTCATGTAAAAGAAAATAATTATTGTTGCATTGACTCATCAATACTTCCTACAGAAAACTTTGTTTCCACAAATAGTAGGAATGTTCAATTGTTGGGATAACAGAGCCTCTCCAAGAAACTGAATGGTTGTGCCAAAGTGCATCATGGGAGTTTGATATAAGGGCTATAAATGTTATGATTGTTGTTCATCTTATGGTTAAAATTATTTTAACCACAAACAAAGTGGTTAATGTTGGTGCTTTGTGACGTATGCTTTTAATAGTTAGTTCAGTCACTTTAATTTGACGCTGTAAAAACCGTGAGTCAGAAATGTGGTCCGCACACTTACAAACATGCATGTCATTGTTCTAATTCTAAATGGCTTGATAATACAATACATACATACAACAAATGATCATCATGACTCATATACCAATCAAAAAGCAGATGAGAATTGGTGATTAAAACTCATTTCTGCAAGAAGGGAAGTCAATCATGGCCTTAACATAGAATTCATGTGATAGTAAAGATAGACGATCAGTAGACGATGAGAAAAAGACATCTCTGCTTAAGAGGCTTTCTAATTTTTAAAGTGCATTGATGGAGCTTACCAAGGACAACACCAATTATTGACAGCCCACTGAGGGCCACACCGCAGAGAGCTCTGGAGATGGCAAACATGGTGTAGGAGGTGGAGAAGGCTGAGACAGCTCCAAGCATGGTGGCAGCAATCAGAGCCAGCAGAAGCATAGACTTGCGACCAAACCTTGAACCAAAAACATACAACAAATTAGAAATGTTACTACTACATAGACAAAGATGATTGAACACCCACATCCTCTCCACACCGCTTTGTGTGGTGATCCAGTGAGTGTATTTTGAAGTGAAACACCTTCAGGTACCTTCAGTTGAAATGTTGGAATTAGGAAATAACAAAACCTGCCGGCTGCTATATGTTTAGCATTTAGGTAATATTGAAGACTTCTAATGCTTTGGTGGTCTGCTAATTCCTCGATTGAAAATGAAACTAAATTTGAGGGCTTTGTTGTATGAAGTCACTCAGGGCTGATGTAACTTGTTAAACTTTAACCTGAAAGAACTCAGCTGTGCTGACTAATGTTCCATGTATCACTTATGAATAGGTATGAGGATAAAGTGTTAGTAAACACATTCATATGAAAAGTCCTTTGCCACAAGATAGGAGGCAGAGGACCCAAATGCTGGAACAGAATTCTGAAGGGTAGGAACTAAAATTCACACAAGGCGAAGCCAGGCTAAGCTCCAAAAACAAAAACCAAAGAACAAGGCAAGGCCAGTTGCAACATAATCCAAGGGTACCAGATCCAGAGCATGAAGGCAAATGATGATCCAACAAAGGACAAGGGAAGACGCACACTACTGAAACACTCACTCCAGCTAGGGAAACAGCTGGAACCAATCAATCAAGAGACTGGAGGGGCAAGGTACCTGGTACAAGAGGAGAACAAGATGGCAAAAGAAATCAGGAAGTGACACAACTGAAAAAAAGGCAAGACAAAACATGTTAAACTAAGAAAGACCAAATTTAGGCATAAAAAGAATCTAAAATAAAAAGTAAAGAAACTAAACTGAAGCACTGCAGGGGAAAAAATTCTTTAACAAAATCTAATAAGACACCAAAGACAGAGCAA
The DNA here is from genome assembly GCA_032274725.1 of Malacoctenus triangulatus. Classification (NCBI taxonomy): domain Eukaryota; kingdom Metazoa; phylum Chordata; class Actinopteri; order Blenniiformes; family Labrisomidae; genus Malacoctenus; species Malacoctenus triangulatus. Next base: position 2,788 of record JAUESE010105994.1, on the reverse strand, counting down.
GAAATAGATAAAATCCTTCTTGTGATGAAGAGCATGTGATGAGCCAGCGAGAGCATGACCTTTGAGGATCAGGCTGAGCCGGAGCCAGAATCCATTAGTAATTCATCTTTTCACTAAAACAGTCAGTGTGTGTATTTTAAGGAGACAATGTTCGAACTTGTTCAACTGTACTAAACGAGGAGATGACATTTGTGTTCATTCAATATTGTAACACAGGGTCACACAACCCACAAACACAGATGCACAAACACAGTCAGACACAAAGAAAGAACTGATTTTGCCAGTAATCAAATGATCTGCAGCAGAACAATGTTTCAGTGTTTCAGCATGCTTACAGTCACGTGCAAAGACACACTTCGCATTTGTATTATCTCCAAATTCCATGAAGTCTAAATTCAATTGTCCTCACTTTTAAATCAACAGCAACACAATGAACTTACCGGAATTTGCAAAAATGTCTGTCTTTGTTATTTGTGGCAGTTTGCTTCTTATTTTTGTTTCAACAGAAGCAACGACAACCTAAGCGTTGCACAGCACAATCAATAACAAAATTTATTACTCTCACTTTCTATACGTCTATTTGTTTAGGTTAGTATCGAGTGTATATGGAGAATTTAGACCCAACATTTAGCCTCAGGTCATATAAACTGTTTTCTTTGTCTTTGACTGGTTTTTTTCAGTCATTCAGATTTTCTTTTTTGTGCTCACATCACTTTCTGACTTTCCCTACAAAAGTTTCAACTGTGGCTTCATGACTTCTTTGCTGCCGCTGAAGAAGGCATTTGTGCTGTGTGTAAATATTGACATCATCATGGAGGGTGTCATTTTGTTGTAAAATGAATGCACTTTAATTTTTTTCTTTATTGATATCTGTGACCTTTTTTTAAAATCTTTTCTGTGTTCTAGCCACTTTAAAATAAAGGCCTAAAATGTATTCAAGCAAACTTTTTTTAAAGTGTATTTTCTGAATGATTCAAAGATACTCTATCTAAATCATCTGTCTAATGTTGGAGAGGGTGCAGAATGCCCCACTGAAGAATTGCAAACAAAGTGCAAAACAGAAAATGTGTTTAAGGTGTCGCAACATTGGGTTTCAGAAACTGCTACACTTTTTTTTGTTCCATTGAAGAAAATGTCTTGTGAACATCAGCAGTTGCAAAACAAACCCTTCTTCAGATGAACTCAAACAATGGCTGAATGAAGTCCTCTTTTCTAAAGAAGAATGACTTTTTAGCACTGAGTCACAACAGACTGTGATGCTGTGGTTTGTAACGACTTTTTCGACAAAACTCAAGCTTTTTTAAAACACATTGTCCATCATAGACTAACATTAAAATCCCTGCATAAAGCACTGAAAATGGAAAGGTGTGATCAGTTTACTTGTCAGAAAGTTGTCCGAACAGAATGGCTCCAACCGTGACCCCGAGAAAGAAATACGTTGCGAGAGCTTGATTCAAATGTTTGTGGTCACACACCAGATCCCACTGCAGAGACACAGAAGAATTCCAAGAGGTGAATCAATAAATACAGTATTTGCAATCACGTCAACTCAAGGAGAAAATTGTTTGGGGGGCTAAAGGTTCTGATCTGATTTCAGTCTCAGATGGAGATGAGATGAGGGACCCCCTGCTGTCACTACTTTGGAGGCAGTATCTGCATTGTATGTCTGGGCTATGTTGGTGGCTTCTGATACAAGGGCTTGTATTATTTGAAATGTATTTCCTGGTGATAGGACCCCCTGAAGAGACATCTGGCCATGGACAGAGCTGAACAAATAGTGACACATCAAAACATCTCTAAACAACAAAAGCACAATGTGTTTTGTAAAGGGAGAAATGCAAAATTCAAATTCCTAATTAAATATTTTATTGTCAATCTCCTTATCCATTTTTGACCCTGCTTTCTTCTTGAGTTTTGTGTGTTTTACTGGTGTAATATGCAATTATTTCTAAGTTTGTAGATATTGACTTTTTAAAATTTTTGGTGGAATTTGATTTCTCGATGAAAGGTTGAACTGTGATCAGAGACACAATGTGAAAGAAAATGTGAAGCAATGACAGGTCGAAAGGTACACACTTTCACAAATGATCATGTCTTTTTAAAAATCAAAGTCAAATGATGGTAAAGTTTCAATCATGGCTCAGCTGCTCTTTACCTCGGTGGCAGTTGTGGAGACGAACTGTGATTGGTCATAAATCCATCCATTTGAACAGCGTGCAGTTGTGTTTCCTTGGCTGACGCCCCAATCGCGGACAGTGCAAGAGCTGAGCGAACCATTATTCTGGTGAGGGATCCTGAGAGCCAGTGTCCCAAGGTCAGCGTCTCCTCCATCCTCTGGAGAGCTCCCAAGGGAGCATCGATGAGGAGGGGTGGCGGACACAAAGTTGTGCAGGAGAAAATGGAGTGGTAGGATGGCGCGGGGGAAGCACAGCATGAACAGCACCAGGAACTGGAATCGAGCAAACCCACCAACATCCTCAAGGATCTCCTCAAACCTCATGTTAAGGAATATGAAGATCTCCTGTGCTTCCTGAGCTATGCACTCGAATTCACGGTCGATTTTGCAGTGTTTGCTGTCCTTCTAATGGTAACAGACAGCTGTGGTGCGGCAGCTCCCCCCACTTCAGAGTGGTTGTAGAGTTCACTCATATCTGCTTTTTACGACCAAAGAGAAAACACAGAGGCAGGGGGAGGACCTTTACAAGGACCGAGTGTGTGTGTGTGTGTGTGTGTGTGTGTGTGTGTGTGTGTGTGTGTGTGTGTGTGTGTGTGTGTGTTGTGTGTGTTG
>JAUESE010105949.1:0-11146 GCA_032274725.1 Malacoctenus triangulatus | reverse complement strand
GATTGCTTAGCGTCTTTGCGTTTTTGTCTTGTATGGCTGTGTTTGAAAAAATCTGAAAATTTATAAATAAAGTACTTAAAAAAAAAACAACTCACTTTTGCAAAATATAGTTTTAAATTTTGATTTTTGGTGTGAACAGTGAGACCCTAGAATCCTGCAGGACTATGTCCCATCAGGACCAAGTTTGGACACCACTCATCTGTAGGCTTCATCCTCTAAACAGGACCAATGTACACATGAAATATCAAAAGGACCTGCTCCGAACTGCTGTTTATAAAGTATTCACTAGAAAACCTCAATGAAACTGTATCTATGGACACAACAACCCCATCCCACTCCACACTGAGGGAGACACAACTGACCAAAGGGACACCTCCACACGTCATATTGCTCCAGTTTGAGAAGCACATTTCCCACAATGAAAAGTTGTGGTTGAAACACTTCCGTAGAGTCATGTAAGTGGCTCCTCAGACACAACTGTTCCAAAGGGCCTGAAAGTGGCAACCATTCAGGCTGCACTCACACTGCACACTTCAATGTCCGGCCCTCAAAATGCTCCATTTTTTCCTGCGATTGTTCACACTGTGATTGAAATGCAGCCTTCATCAGACAGCAAGGTGTCCACTTGACAGCTCCAAAGTGACCCTCATGAGCAGTGGAGCCATGACACCACACAAGTAGAGTGTTCACAGGAGTAATTATCCACGTCATTCTGGTGTCACGTCAGAAAGTCAGACACGTGGTCAGATTGGTGTCCAAACCTCAAACCTGGGTAAAGTTTGGGCCAACCTGCGTCACTTTTGCCTGCAGTATGAAGGTAACATTAGCTGTGACAACACGGTCCAACGACTGAACCGATGTGAGCTAAACACATCCGAAATCTTCACACCAGCTGCAGGCTACATGATTGTGTGGATCTTCTCTCTCAGCCAAACCTGAGACAGTTCAGTGGAAAGTTGTTCTGCAATTCAGAGATCAGACGTGCAGTCATAGAAACTAGGAGGCTCCATTATGTCAAGAAATAAGCTGATTTGAGAGGACGCAGCCATGTTTCCACACCGCACCGAACACAGAGCAAAGTTTTTTCTAGCAGCCAGCAGAGAGCAGGTCAGTGGGAGGCCTCATCACGGCAGAACCACCACTGACAGCGTCATGTGTCAGTGACAACTTCAGCCTCCATCGCCGACCGAAAGACGCGGTGAGAACGCTGCCCTGTCGCTACGAACATCCAGAAAGCACCACGCATTCTGAACCGACTCAGTGGTTTCAGCACCACACTGACAGCGAAGCCTCCACCTCGCACCTGATCGGTGACGGCGGAACTAAAGCCGCAGACTGAATGCAGCACCGAGCGGCGCGTCGGTGCTTCGTGCTCGAGGCGCCGCTTCCGTCAGGTGCATCGAGCGGAAAAAGGCGGAGCAGCAGCCTGCCTACCTCCCGCTTCACGTTCCACAGTAGTTTCTCTTTGTACTCTTCCTCCGTGGAGCCCTCCATGTCCGTGACGGTGAGTCCGTGCGCGCTGCGCTCCAACAGGTCTGTGAGCGCGGCTCCGATGTCGCCTCTGCAACCTCGTTTTCACGGCTCCTTCGCTCCTCTCCTTCTTCTTCGCTTCAGCTGAACTCCGACGCACCGAGCGCGGCGTCAGAGGACGTCAGAGGATCCCTCCCCTCCTCTCCTCTCCCCTTGTACCGATCAATGGAGGTAGGAGAGCAATAAGGGGGAGCTCAGTGAGACCTCCAGCATCCAGCCCCGCCCCACCCCGCCCCGCTCCGACCGCCACCCTCTCAATACCCAACAGCATCCGGCACGACTGGCAACCTGTGGAGCTCCTCCACTTATTTTTGGCATCCGCTCCTTCCTCCTAGGAATGGGGCGCTCCGGGCGGATGGGTGAGGAAGGGGCCGATGTGCTGCTCATCGTGTCAGTATTGCGTGCAGACGGTCAGCGATAAGTTTCTGCCTGGACGGCTCGGATCTTTATTGTTGGAGGTCTGTGATGGAAGAGCTCACCTCATGCATCCTCAGTTTTCAATTCATAAACGTGGCACATCAGCGCCGGCACACGCACGCGCATTGGCATGTTCCAGCAGATGGAGAAGGGGAGCTAAAAATAGAGCTGAGTGTGGCACATGTTGACCATTGTCAGCGATGATGTCAGGATGGCCTGTTCAAAAAACACCACGTCACAGCAACGTGACGCGCGAGCGGCAACGTGAGGCCAAAACGAGTCGATCCGCCGAAGCGCGCGCACCTCCCTGCGCGCGCCCCCGTGTGGGAAGAGGCCGCAGCTGCAGCTGCGACGCGTCATATCAGGTGAACCAGTCTGCATCCATGCAGGTAGAGCGTTTCATCTGCCGCGCGTCCCACAGCTGCGAGTGCTCATCATCCTCTAACCGAGGCAGCAGGAGGGGTCGCTACAGGAACACAATCCATGAGCGATGACAGACACACCGATGACCAGGAAATGAGCAAAAAAAAAAATAGATGATCGTGGTTCAAAATTCTGTATCCACATTATTCCTGCTGATCGGCTCCTTTAAGTCGATGCTACGTTGTTGTTTTTTTATCGTGGGACAAACATGTATTTTAGGTGTTTGCATCACGACACAGTATCTGTGAATCATGAACATACATGAGGACACCTGCGATGTTTCTTCCTACGTGCCCGTTTGCTGCACTCGGTTGCTGAGCAGCCCTGGACACGCCCCTTCCTGGTTCGGGCGAGATGCTGCACCTGCCAGCACGTGGCTGAACCACCAGGTGAATGTGATGAGAGATCAGGAGAAGAAAAGGTTAGTTTCATTGGTAAAATGGTTTTAACCCTCCTATTGTCCTTCGGGTCAAATTGCACCGTGTCAGATTTTCAAGGTGAATATTTCAGTTGGTCATTTTGTACAAAATATTAAGCTGAATGTAAAAATGTGATACACTGAAACTTTGTGGTTGGCTGTAAAATGACCTTCCCTTTCAATGAGCCAGGTCATCTTCATGCACTGCAGTTCTGAGTAGGGTTGCCAACCGTCCCTTGAAAAACGGAATGTCCCGTATTTTGAAACAAAGTTACGCGTCCCGTAATGAGTTAAAAAGGGACGCACTTTGTCCCGTTTTTCCGTGAGAATCAAAACGGGGTTTTATTAGACTTTTGAAACTGCTGTTAATAACAGATGAATCCAGACACTCTGTCTTTTTCTGTCCCCAGCTGAACCTCTCGTACGGTTGGCACATCTCTGTTGCCATGGAAACCCTGGATGTACAGGGGGAAGGTTGCATGTGCTGCAGTCGTTCCCTTTCCTTGGCTGAGCAGTCCTTTGCTCTGGAAAATCATAGAAAGTCCTTAAAAAAAACACACCAAGTAAACGCAGGAGAGAAAAGCTTAACAGCATGTCACGTCTCATTGAAGTTGGACTGTTCTGGATCCCAAATTGTCCAAGACTTTTGTTTTCTACTTTTAACATCCTGCAAGTCAGACAATGGAGCAGCGTCTTCACGCATATCGCTATCACTTCTTTGTTTTCCCTAATTAGCTTTAATCAGCACCAAGCCCACAAAAGCTCTGGTTAGTGTGTCCAGAGTGCACATAGGAAACAGACAGTGATGGATTCAGATGGTCTCCCTACAGATATCAATCTCATCTAAGAAAGTTCCACCTAATGTCCATCCAATTCAACATGCTTCTGTGTATATACAGTAACATATAACATGGTCAAATGAATTTTGTACCTACAAAACACTTAGAGCAGCGAAATGCATCTTCACACACACTTTCAGGCCACAACATTCGGCACACAATGGGAGTGGTATGTGGGACCTTCTCTGACCTACACAGCTGCTTCATTACCTTGACCAAGAAGAAATGTTTTCCATAGAGTTGGTTGGTTGGCTAAATTATGGAATGAGTAAAGAACAATTTGCTGGAAAAAAAACCCAAAAAAAACAACAAAAAAAGGTGGGAGCTGGGGGAGGTGCTCCTTGCTGACCCAGGGAGACCCCATTCCCAAACCAGCCGGGTGAAATACACCCTCCAACATGTGTCTCCTGGATCATCCCCGGGGCCTCCTCCCAGTGAGTCATGCCTGGAACAACTCCCAAGGGAGAAGACAAGGAGCTATCACAAACAAGAGGCCTCCTCAGCAGGCTCCTCTCTATGTGGAGGAGCAGCGACTCCACTCTTTCCCGTGTAACAGAACTCACCCAATCTGAGCCGCTTGTATCCAAAATCTGGATTTTTGGGTCATGATGCAAAGTTTATGGCGATGAGAGTTGGAACATAGATCAACCGGTAAAAGGAGAGCTTTGCTTTATGGCTCAACTCCTTTACCACAACTGACCAGTGCGTCGATCGCATTAGTGCCGCCACTGCACAGATCCATCTGCCAACCTCTTATTTTTACCTATTCTCAGTCACAGGCAAGACCCCAAGACACCTAAAGTCCTCCACTTGAAGCAGGGACTCGTCTCCAACCTCGAGAGAGTAGACCACCTTTTTCTGGTAGAGAACCATGACCTACAGCTCCATGCACTCACAGGATGGCTTATTTCACTCTGCACCTATTTTTCCAGAAATGAAACGATCCTACAGTACAACAGTGGGGGACTGTCTGGGATAACTCCCATCTTCTGCAACATCTCCATTAAAAACAGAGTGTTATTAGTGTGTGTATCAATCATAACTTATTTCATCATGAAACAATGTTTTGGAACTTATTTTAGTAAAAAAATATATGTATTTGTTGTAATGATGTAATGTAAACACATTAAGATGCAAGACGAGGTGGTTCCTCAGTCGCTGAGACTCACGACAGCTTTAAATTTCAAAGTAAAAGCCTATTAATTTTACATCAATAAATGTCAACTCATGCCTGTGAATCTGAAGTTGGCAAGCATTTATTTTGAAATTTGAATTTCCTGCTGGATGACAGGAAAACTCAGCAAAGAATGTATCCAGTCCCTCTTGTTCTGCAGCACAGTGATTAAAGCTTGTTGGTCCCTCAAACAGAAGGTTATGGTGGCAAAGCAGATATCAGAGGTCAGAAGCTCTTTGGCACTGAGACTTTTACCACTTTGCCCTGAAAGACTTCATTCATTCGCTGATGAGGACACATAATGACACGCACGACTTCATTGTTCTTGTGCCTCTTGACTTCATCTTTTCTTTGCACATTGGGAGTTTTATTTGCAGAAATGAACAGTGTTAACAATGGTCTTTAAGAAGTGTGTGATGGGATGTAACACATGAACCCCAAAACAAGAAAAAAAACCTCAGAAACAGAACAACAGAAACTTCTCTTCACAAAGGCTATCAATGACTTGACGCATTACATCACACTGCATAATCCACATAATAAAGGCACTCTTTACTTGTTCTGATAAAACGAACAGAGATGTGTAAATACAGCCCATAAATAAGACACACGATTTGTTCCACCAAGGCAGAGTGGAAGTACGATGATTGGTACAAGATTTATTTGACAAAATAGCGCATATTAGTGTTGTTTGTCCGCTCCTGCTAATCCTACATACAATAAAAAGAGACCCTCCTCCGGCCATTCAAAGAGTTTGCTCTGAATATTCAGTTTGTTCTGTGTAACTGATAGTCTGCATGAAGCTGTGTGGTGAGGCCACTTCTTTCAGGTTGTGGTGAGCAAAGATTCAAGAACATTGAAAAAAACGCAACATTTGTTCAGACTTGGTTGTGAAAGTTGGTGTGACATTTGTCCAGAGGTGTTGTGGCTCCAGTCTCAGTGTCCCAGTGGTCGGTCATCATATATACTGTACCTCTTGACGTGAATTCTCCGGACACGTTCACGCAGCTCAGGTCCGCTACCTGCAGACCCCTCCTCGTCCTCACTGTGAAACCCACAAGTGCTGTAAGAGCGGCGCGTGGCCTCCAGCAGCGAATTGTCAGGAAGCCGCATGGTCTCGAAAAGCAGAGTGTTCAGAGTCTCCTCATAGATGCGAGCTTCAGGAAAGTCCACCTGATGAAGGAGACGTGTCCACTGTCATATTCACAGGTGGGAAAGTTTTTCTCGAGTGTAGCCTGCAGCCTGTAACCTGCAGCCTACAGTGTTCCATATGACAGACCATCCGACCTGGGTGCAGTTCACATGTAGACATGGGTGCTGCTCAGAGCCCAAATCACCAATATACTCAACAGTGAGCTGAAATCAACAATATTCAAAGTCTGACACTTGATTTTAATGCGTTCCTACATTTCGTTTTTAAAATACTAATTGATCTTTTTTTCCTCATTGTGTGCCAGACTGAGGAGTCCCCCCACCTCACCTCTGGAGGCAGCAACACCAGGACCAGCAGCTGCTTGTGTAGTTGGAAAGTCAGTTTCTCATTTTATCATCAATCAAACAGATAATCTCAAGAACCACTGAAGATATCAGATAATCCCTCCCACCCACTTTTACTGACCAGTAGGAGGAGGTCTGTCAGCCTCACCTTGGTTTGCTTTTTCTCTGTCGCATAGACGATGGAGGTACAGCACACCTCGGCCAGCTTGCGTCCCTGACCGTAGAAGGACCAGCAGCAGATCTCGTCTCCGATCACATCTTTGATGAAGAGGACGCGGCCGTTAAAGCTGAGAGACAACCTGTCGAACAGTTCGATGTTCTTCAACAGGTTGTCATCAGAGTTGCTGTGAGGGGAAAAAAAAGCAAAAGAGTGTCAGGATCAAGTGCTTGGTCATTTCCTGTGGCCCAGGGCTCATTGTGATCCAATGAACACACACACACACACACACACACACACACACACACACACACACACACACACACGCACACACAGTCAGAGCTTATTTTGGTACAGTGCTGATGAAGGAAGTCATAAATCAGAGTTGTAGGAGACACTGAAACCTCAGAAAAAAAGGTTCTTACCTGGTGTAGGAGTACTTATTGTTGCTTCTGTTGTACACCAGCTTCACAATAGGCTACCAAAGGGAGGATATACAGGATAAGTAACTGCATACAGACATCCTGAAAATGTGAACTCCTGAGCCTTGACGAGCTCTTCTCAGCTTCCCCAGACTGCCTCCAAGAGAGCCTGTGGAGCTGCTCTCACATCTCTGACTTGTCAAAAGGGAAATTCAGGTCAAGATGCGTTTTTTCAGAACGCCTCTTGTAACTTTTCTATTGAAAATCAATCCAAGAAATAAGAGCTGGAGGAGCTGTGGTATGGTGGGTGTATTCTGGGATTGTCCAAAGATTAGCTTTTTTTGGAGAAAAATTAAGGAGGAAGTGGAAAGTATTATAGGAGCAGAACTTTTCTTGGACCCATAGCTGTTTTTGCTAGACATGTTCCCTAACAACATATACACTCAAGATCAGTATTATATATTGCACAACTTGTTGATGATTGCTAAAAAAATGATTACTCTTAACTGGATGAAACCAGACCCTCCGAACTTTGACAAGTGGTTACAGAAGCTGAAACAAGTCCACATGATGGAATATATGACGGCCATGCTGCAATTTAAGATGCACAGCTTTATGAGGCGGTAGACGAGAGTTACTGAATACCTGCTAAAGGACACCTGGACCCTCACCACCTGAACTTTTAAGATTGTACAACTCTGTTTAATCCACCTTTTTTTATTTATTTCTGTTTTGATGAATCTGGAATCATCCATATGATTCATGTACCTTTTCACCTGAAAATATTGAGTATGATGAATAGAGCCTGATGTATTTTATGTTGTCAATTGCCTGTTTGTTTCTGAATGGACGTGATAAAATTCAAAAAAAAAAAAAAAAGGGAAATTCATAGGCTCATACGGGAAAATATTAACTATAACGTGTTCAAAAGATGTGGGAGAAAAACTGTTCAATCTGCTGAACCGAATGGCTTCAAGTCTTTATTACCAATGGAGATAAAAGACTGCCGAGTTGCCCATCACTGCAGCAGCCCCCCTCTTACTACGCTTCTTATTGCATGTGGCCTCCTGCAAAGCCCTGAGCTGGTGGCGGTAGTGTGTTTGTGTGTGTGTGTGTGTGTGTGTGTGTGTGTGTGTGTGTGTGTGTGTGTGTGTGTCATCTTCTGACATTGCCACAAAACTCTGTCAGACTGTTTCCACATCTTTGGAGTTTGGGGTTTTCAAATAAATGTGGGGATATAATGCAATAACCTCAGAGAGGCAAAGTGTGGGCGCATCGGCAGAATGGACAGAATGTCAAATTCACGTACCCGACCCGCCTGTTGCTGAAACGATACACTACAGAGACCATTACGCGACAAACAGTATGTGCAGCGAGTAAGTGCAGATGTTTGAAAAACGTAATGAAAAAATCGATACTTGGTCATTTTGGATCAATTCACAATCGTGATAAATAAGAAATCACGATTCGGACATGAATGGATTTTTTCAGGCACCCCAAACATGTACGAAAATTCCTTCCAGCAGGGACTGATTTGAAGCACGGTCTTGTAACCTGGAACAGAACATCAGGCTTTCCTGAACGAGTCCACACTGGGCAGTGTTTCATTATTAAAGCTGTATACATCACTCTGTGAAACTAGCAAATAGACAGGTTTCCTACTAAAAGTTCATTTTCATACCAGGGAACCGTTGTGACCCTCTGCTCAGCTGTCTGCTCAACTGGGACTCTCAGCGAGTTTACATGTTATGGCCATTCAATCTAAGAGTTGATACTGAACTGACCATCAACTACAAAAGAATTTAGTCACTATATTTCAGGTGGTTGAACAGTTGGCTTGACATTCTGACAGAGGTCCAGTTTGCTTTTTTTCCCAAAGCCATGCTGAGGTGTATCATGAAATCAGTCTAACTGCTTTAAACATATGAGACAAAAGTCACCTTAGTAGAAGACTGGATGAGCTTCTCCTCCTCTCTGCTGGAGGTGACCACAGGTATAATACACAGAGGCTGCTCACTATTCCCCTGTACACAAAGAAACAGCAGAAAATGGTGTCAGGCATCATTCTTCAGGATCTGAGACTGATGAAAGAGGTCACATGGTTCAGTGAATAAAAAGCATCCCAGATGTCCAGCTGAAATGTCTGGATCACCTGCTGAATAACTCTAATTAGGGAGATTTAATTTCAAACAATCTTTTGAAGGAACCAGCAGAGCAGCAGGTTCCTTTGGGTGTCAGTGGAAAAGGCTGGTGATGACAGCAAGCTAACCTGGCGGGTCTGACAACAGAGCCACTTCACTGATTTACTTGTGTAGCTTGAGTACAGGTCTGAGTTAGCAACAGGCTGCCTGATGACTGACGCTGCCTTTGTGCTGTGAAAACGCTTATGTGCTGTTGGTTCTCTTCTTCTTGTGTCACTATCAAGACTCGCTGCATTGATTTCATCCACCATGTTTCTCATGCCTTGACTCTTCTTGATCTGACTTGACAAGACAAAACGTCTTCTTCCATGTAGTGTCAGAGATGCAGCAGGTTTCCCTGTGACTTTGATGTGGAAGAATTCAGCATGCAGCCTCAGCACCTGTGTGCTCATACCCCTCTGTGTCCAGCGTGACAGTAGGGGAGGGCAGCAGGCATCCTGAACACCTGAACAGGGACGAGTGACCAGAACAGTCCTACCACCACCGTCTGACTCAAAGGCACTCAAGATGTTTGTTGATGGGCATTTAAAGGGGAAAAAGTTTGTTTTATCGTGTCTGTATTAACTGATACAAAAACTTTTTTTTTAACAAAAAAAAACCACGACATTTGTTCTTTGAAGAAAGCTCACGTCATTATAAAGATAATAACGTCACTGCACAATAGTGAGCACAAATGTATGTCCAGAGTGACAACAAGAACCTGAAGCAACTCACAGCTGCACCCAAACCAGTCCATTCCATCCTCTAACTAGAACTGACGTGCCTGTCACACAGTTGGTGAAAAACCTGCAGTGAAGACTGTTCAGTGGACAACAAATCAATTGTGTATGAAAACAAAGGCGTTATCATCAACAAACTGGGCAGCTGGAAGTGTTTAAATGATTTGTGTCTTAATTTAAAAAAAGCTGCCTGATGTTCCTTCATGTGATTCTTTTCAGTTTCATGCCTGATCTCAGGGGAGCAGAGATAACAGTAAGGATGGTGAGATGGTGAGCTTTGGTTAATCTTCAGGGTGTTCTGGGCGTTTGGTTTCTTTGCAGATCTCTGAAGCCCGCTGGTCAGCACTGATGTGCCCTCTGATGCCTCCATAACATCCAGAGAGAAGTGTGACTGTTCAACCTCGGTGGCTGTCGGAGGGACTGACCTGCAGGGTGCTTTGACAGAGCTCCACCAGGCCTTGGATCATGTAGTATTTGGCTTCAGCCAGCAACTCCTGGAGGGCCTGTCGGCCTTTGGGTAGCGTAAGGGTGTTGTCACGCAGAAAGCACAGGATGCTGCCAAAGTGCTTCCCGCAGCGATCAATCAGGATCCAGCCTGAATGACAGTAACACAAGCCCATACCTGTTAGCTTTGGCCACCAACTATCACACAGGGTCGGGCTGTTACAGACTTTGATTCAGAGAAACTTCTTCTGAATGGTGATGTACGATGCGTATCTCAATTTATTTATCTTCTCTGTAAAGTAAAATGAGTAGTTCTAAGTTAGTTGAAATGCAGTCAGTATTCTTAGTGATGTGCATGCTCAGGCATGAAGAATGTTATGCTCCTCGTCAATAAGGGGTCAGCAGAAAGGAGAGGTTCTGCAGTGTGGCTCCTGTATAGTCTTCCCAGTCTGGGTGTAGATTCAGCTTCACTTTATGCTGCTGTCAATGGGAGAGGAGAGCCAGTGTGTCTGTTGGGACATGTTCTTGGTATCGCCACAGAACATCCTCCACTTGTGTTTGCACAAGCTGCTCACCTTCTCCTGAGTGATGCATTTCACAGCAAGAGTAAAGCATGAGTGCTTCCTCTGTCTGTTTATCCCTCCTGTTGTCCTTCGGGTCAAATTGACCCGTGTCAGATTTTCAAGGTCTAGAAATTACAATTAAAAGTATTTTAATTTAATTGTATTTTTCATTGTTTTTGTGTGCTTGTTTGTGTATGTCTATGTGTCTCTGTGTTTATGTCTGTGTGTGTGTGATGAAGCTGAAACATGTCTGACAGTTGCAAAAAAAGAAACAGTAAGCCATATCTGACGCCATTTTACATACATGTGTGACTGGTGGGTCAAATTGACCCAAACAGTATC
>JAUESE010105808.1:0-11155 GCA_032274725.1 Malacoctenus triangulatus | reverse complement strand
CGGCATTTTTTCACGACACAAAGGGGGCGGCACGAGCGCTTGGAGGGATAGAAAATGCGGCGCAACACGGTTTTCTATTATTTGTCATTTTACTGTGTGGGGCAGATTGTCGCCCCCAGAATCTGCGAGTGAGAAAAGAAGGCGCCCGAGGGGGATCTCGCCCGGGGAGTAATTCAATTCAGAACCACTACTGCACAAACACACAGCACGCAGCGCGCATGCAGTAATTGAATACAACAGAAGTGGGAACTTGGGAGATATTTGACTAAAAATGAAACAGAATTTAGTGATAGATTGGGGATGAATGCAAATAATATGTGTTAAAAAAAAAAATGTTCTCGTTTATTATTTTTTTCTTTTTTGAAAAGTGCCATTTGCCCTCGGTCCGCAGAGAGGTGTGCCGAGGTCCGGTCGTGGACAGCGGTCCGCTAATTGAGGACCCCTAGCTCTAGTGCAATCAAGAATATCAAAATGGAAAGCCATGGAGCTGTCACTGTTGGATAAACCCCTGCAGAGCCTGCTTGGATGCAGGGCCGGTTCTAGGAATGCATACATGAGGGGGCACACAAAAATTTGAGGGGGCATTGTCATTACACATGCTTCAGCCCATTTTTGTTGTGGACAAGTATTTTCTTCATGAGATCAGTGGAGTCCAACTCCAAAGAAATGGATTGCACTTTGTCAGACCTCCACCCTAAGACCCGCCCAGCTCGGGCGTCCCACCTGAAACAAAAAGTTCCTGCTGGAAGAGCTCTTACAGTCACTGAGGCACACAGACCCCCTGACCACAATAAGGTGGCAATCCCTCACGGGGGAAACAGAAAATATCATTAATAAATAAAATAGGGAAAAAAATCAAACATCAATCAAAATTTTAACAACCATTAACACAAGATTCTTTTGGACAGCCACTAACATCTCAAATAAATTTAAAGGCTTTTTTTTTTTCTCAAACAAGCTATCAAATACAAAAAATCCTCCTGACTACAATAAGGTGGTAATACCTAAGGGGGGAAACACAAAATATAAATAAGAAATAAAATAAGAAAAAAAAATCAAATATCTGTCAAAGTTTTTAAATTAAGTGTCTGACGGCGTACATCGCTATGATGCATTCAGCAGAGCTTCACTAACTCACTTAAACTTAAGTTTTCAACCAAGACGTGGTTTTAACTTAACCCTGCCTGTGGGCAGTGGTTAGGTTTATGTGTGGGGCTCTGCCACTATCTACAGACAACAGAAATGAAGAGGATCGTGTGGGTTTTCCCCTCCAAGAGACGCGGCAAGTTTATCCGCGGCAGGCAGCAGCTCAGCCAGACTGCCTCAGTGAGGGGAGAGAGACAAATTTGAGACTGATTAGACTACTTGTCAACTCATTTGAATACCAAACGCTGATTGGGGGTTCACAGGGCAGGGAGGAGCTGTCAATGCAGACCATTGACAACAGGTAAAGCAGTCCTCTCTCACAGCTCGAGGTGCGGACTGCGGAGGGGCAAAAAGAGTTTAGGAATCTTGTGCCTTTTCAGTGATTTGATTTGAGGGGGCACAGTGTTCATTTGAGGGGGCCATGCCCCCTCTTGCCCCTGCCTAACGCTGGCCCCGCTTGGATGTCCACTAACTGCAAACAAACAATAGGATATCCAGAGCCAGTGGGTAAGGGCTTCTATAGACATCTGGTCCAGTACAGTCAAACAAGTTAAGATCAAGAAAGAAATCAGAATCTTAAGGTGGTTCATATATGACCCAGACTTTAAGCCTGCTGTGGAGGGCGGAGGGTTCACTCAGTGGGAGAGACGAGGTTTCACAAGCACTGTGTGTGATGGTCAATAATGGGAAACTTTCTGACTTTCCATACAGATACATAGTAGAATTAAGAGGCCACTCAACAAATTATATGAAAGCAAAATGGGAAAAAGAATTTGGGATGGTAATTTCCTCTGTGAAATGGACAAACATAATTAACACAGAAATCACAACTGCTGTTTCGCAAACATGGAGGGACTTCTCAAGGAAAAACTATATTCGATATTTTATTACCCCAAAACAAAAGTCCAAACAGACCGGGACACAACCCAAATGCTGGAGAGGATGTGGCTGTTGTGAACCAGATCATACACACATATTCTGGGGATGCTCCATTCTTCAACCCTTCTGGGACAGTGTTCGCAGCAAGTCCTCTGCTATGATACAAAATTCACTTGCATATCATTTTACTTGGGGGATATGGACCTGAGCTTGCTGAAAGGTGACCAATATCTTCTAAAAAATTTTATGGCAGCAAGCAAGAAGGCCATAACAAGGGGATGGCTCTGTGGGGAACCCCCACGATTGATCAATGGGCAGCAATAATAACAAACATTCATTGTATGGAACGCATGACTTTCAGTTTGAGAATCCAAAAGGATAAATATGATACTCATTGAGAAAAATGGGACACATACCTTGCAGCAAGAGGTGACAACCTGCTTGGGTTTTGATTTCCGGCCTATGAAAACAATATTTTTACCATATAGTCCCATACTGTGCTGCCATCCTCTCAACCACTGCTGTTCACAATTTTGTTTATGCTTGTCACTCTGTCTTGTATTTTGTTTAGTTACTGACTGTTAAAAAATGTTCTTTGAATATTTGAAAAATAAAGTTAAAAAAAAAAGGTTCCAAAAAACAATAACATTGAAAAGTATTTCTTTTTGTCTTTGCATGAATACGATCTGGAAAAATACATGCCAGTGGCCAACAAATATTTTTTTGGAGATAATATGCAAAGAAGTCCACTGACCATGACTTTTGAACTTTCCTTCTTCTAGATTTTGTGTCCAGCTCTCCGTTGCCCCCAGAAGCTCAAGACTCCATTGCTGAAACTGACATTTTCTTTCCTCCAAAGTCTTTGACTCAAGAATCACAGACTCATTCTGATAAACCTTGTCTAGAAAAGACAAAAACATCATTTGGACAGTCATTTTTTAAGGTGACATCAGAGTGACAAAGAAAGCAAGCTAGCATGAAATATAGCCAGAAATCAGGAGAGAATGAAAAACTACCTTTTAAAATTTTCTGCAGCTTGTCCAGTTCATTCAGAGAAGTGGGATCTCTGACCATGATTCTGGTCAGGGCTATCAATTTATCAAGGGAGTTGTATACACGCAGGTACTCTCCACCACCAATGTCTAAATATGGAGCCACTGTAACACACATGCAGAACAAGTGTAAGACAAAACATATCAGGCTACAGTGGATTCACTTTTCAAACTCTGTTTACCGTTAAGCCATGGAGGGATGTACTCGGTGATCATCTCTTCATGAGCCAAAGCACAACCTAAAATACCTGTATGGAAAAATGAAAAACGACATATATTCAAAACAAACATTACAATCTAGTTATTAATGTACAGTTATGTGGGTGTTTAAAGGTTACATGCCACCCCTTTACAACATCCTGTTTCAGTTAGACTTGATGACAAACATCGGACACGTTACAACACTTTCACTGTCTGACGTAACACAAGTGTATGTTTCTCTGTACTTTGAGACTTGTTATATCTTCAGGGAGAAGGCATTTTACTGCAGGAACCTAATTTTACCCTGGGCTCAATACTTGTCCTTGGGCTTTGTTAATTTATTATTTGTTTCAGCATCGAAATGTTAGGATGTACGTATTAGATTTGCTGTGCCCAAAAATTATCGCATGTGGTCTGAGCTTTTTTCTTCCAGCTTTAGCCAGTGTTACATCAGTCATAAATCAGTCACTGATCAGGCATAACATTATGACAACTGACTTCACACTATACCACTCACACCTTGTAACTTGACCATGTCCATCTCTGGCCTCTCTTCCAGCAGCTCTCCGTTCTGGAATTTGCTGCTCAGGAGCGAAGTATTGAGAAACAGACCCAGCTCTGTGAACCCAGCCTCATGAGGGCTCACCTCAAACCATTTACCTAGGAGAGATAAAAGTGAACTTTTCAATACAAATGAAAATGATGCTTACAGTATTACATTGTGTGTTTACCTTCTATTGACCCATTTTGGAAGCAGTCCTTTTCCAAAGCACTGTAGATTGGGTATGGGTTACTGGCATTCCTGTTGGCTTCATCAGAAAGACATCGCAGGTCCATCTGAAACAACAGGGGAAGTAAGATGTGCAATTTTTTACATAAAAAGAATACATGAACACCTTAAGTATGTATTCATATCAGAATTGTTTGATCCTGTTAAAAGCAACATTTTTTTTGACTCCTTTTTCTCTTACTCTGTGTGCTAAGTGGGAATTGTAGATGTGTCATCTTTTTTCTCAAGCCGAGATGTGGATAAGGGGAACTTTGCTTCTCTAGAGAAGATTTGGGAGGAGATGTTGTTGGTTTCCTTGTTCCTGTTAAGGTTTTTGGGTTGTGCTGACAGGATGTTAGGTTTGGATCTCATTCTAATGCAAAAGGCACTGTTGGAGTTTTCTGAGACACGGCACCCTCTCTGGCCGCCGTGTCTGGTTCTTTTATGACTGTCAGGTCCTGATGGAAGTTTTTTAGGCAAGACACAAACGAGGTTGAGACTGATGTTCAAGTTGAACACAGGTGTGACAGTTTTACTATTGATTGTCAAAAAGGTTACAAAAGTTAAAACAAGTGGAGTATGTAAGCAGAAATCTTTCAAGATCTCCGAGTCTGACATGTTTTCCCCCAGAGAGGTCAGCATGCAAGAACCCCGTTTTTTCATTGTTCAGGGATATTATACTATGCTGGTCGCACCAGAAGGATCCTGCCTTCCCTAATGGATGTGTTATCTGTATGTCAAAATTTGGTGCAAAGTGCATCAAAGTGTCGGCCATGCTTGTGAGACCTTCAAGGTCGGCATCCTTCCTGTGTGTTGTTCTGCCATTGAGACACACAGGAGAAAATAACTGTGTTAAAATTCAAGTACTCTGTGTTGTTTTCTCTAACATTACTATATGTGAATAAAGCTCTGGATTTTAAGTCCTTGGTCTCTTGGAACATACCTTGCCTTGTTTCACTCGGTAAAGCAGCAAGACAGTCAATGCTGAAAGAACTATTCACAGAATAAATACAAACATTGACCCTCTGAGTGACTGTGTTGTAGCAATAGAGCAATCAATGAAAAAAAAGATTTATACCTGCTGTGCATAGATCTGTGAAGGGTGTCAACTTGAACAGCAGGCATTCGAGGTAAAGATATTTCCAATAAGATAACTTGTTGTTTGTGATGCCAGAAAGGCTGAGATGGTTGTCAGGTGGCATTCTGGCTTGGATTTCCTGTAGGTCCATTCAGTAAATGCACTGTTGTTGTGTCTGCATTACCTCACAGGTGCCAAAAATACACCAGTCAGTGTTGTTTTATTGTGTATTTTGTGGGTCAGGATCAGGCACATCCAGATTTTCTCTTTTCCTGTGCTACAGCATTTGAGACGATGCCAAGTCATTATTTGTGTTGCTGGGTAAAGTGAAAACAGATGCTACTTGTATGCAGCAAAACAACATTTGTTCGTCTAAGGACCCCTGGAACAGGCTCTCAGTTACGCACAAAGTGAAGTTGCGAGCCGCGTGGGAGCAATAGCTGACAGAGAGTGAACACTGGGCGCTGGGTGAGTGATGCCACCATATGTGAATGGATTGTTGAATGCCTGCTCAGGCATCTACTTCAACTGTTGTCCGAGCCTTCGCGAATGCCGGCAAGACTGACTCGGACAATGATGAGAGGGAATCTGGCATGTTTGATGATGAAATTGCCCAGCTGTTCAATTCTGACACGGAAGATGAGAACTTAGATTGATTTGTGTCGGAAAACTTATTTAAAAAATGCTATTGAATTTTCAAATTGTAGAACCAACCAAACTCACTGTTTTGCTTTCATTACATTTTACTTGTATACCTTGTGTTTTAGCATGTGCCTTATAATGCAGTGCTTCTTATGTATGTGTTAAATGCAGAAATAGACCCCGTTATTGATGCTGCATCTTATAATTCAGTGCACCTTATGGTGCAGAAAATATGATAATTGTTTTTATAATGTGTTTATGAATATGTGTGATGGTTGGAAGGGTCATAGTTCCCCTCGCTTATCACCATCAATGTATGAATGTGCACGTGAATGAATCTAATGTATGAAAAGCACTATACAAAAACAAATTATTATTATTATTATTATTCATTTCATATATTGAATTTGTTTGAAGTACCTGCTTCATGATTCCTGCAGAGGTTAACACCCCCCAAATATCAGCTAGTGAAAAGTCAGCTCCTGCTGCTTGCTTGCTCAGCCAGGCGAGTGCCTCCTCGAGCTCAATCCCATCACCCGACAGCCTGGACACTGCTCCGTCCATGTTGGAGCTCCACTGGTCGTCATTATACAAAGAGGCCATCGCCCTAAATGAGTGAAAAAATTACAGATATAGACTGAATCTAATTAAAAACATTAAATAAATGAATATTGACAGTTGATAAATGTCACCACTATCAGTGCTTAAACTATGTTTTGTATCGTCAGTCAGATTACGTTGTTCTGACTTTACTTTACCAAATGGGCTGATTGGACTGACCTTCAAGTCACACGATTTGGTCTGGGGATTGGACGTCCCCACTCAATTCAAACACTGGTCCATTGGTGAGAAGGTAGCAACCGCACTTTTCCCCTTGGTCGGTGTGGCAAAAAACACACTCAGGTTCTAAACTATTGACTGCTGTTTCCAATCCTTCATTAACTATACGATTGAGATGGGGAAGGGCCAGTTTCTGAGCTTTCAGCCATTTGCCTTATGGTTTTACAGAGGTTTTACAGAACGGCATGGTTTTGGATATGCTAACCGCCCCACAGGCTGGTGTCTGTGTTATCATACTAGAGCATTGCTGCACTTTCATTCCTGATGACACCGATGACGGTCATCGCATAGCTGTGGCTATGCATAGCATGACCGCATTGCGCGATGCCATGGCCAATGACAGTGCTCCCAGCCCTGATTGGGTCCATGGGCTGTGGCTAGCATGGCGAGAGACAGTGATCAAAATCACTATAATGCTCCTCATCATTTTCTCAGTAATGATTTGTGGTATCCCTATGATATCTTCTTGCATACGCCATGTTGTTAACACACACTTCCTTTCCCTGGCTCACCAGCATGCCCTTATCATTGTTCCCCTACCTGAGCAGACCCACGACCCTGACACAGACAAACCTGACTTTTCCTATTCCCTTTCTGCTTTGACAATGCTGACTTTGCCCCTTACGAGGAGCAAACCGTATGATGTAAATAGGCTTTTCCCCCTCTCCTAGCTCTGCCACGAACCAATGATGCTATCATCTGGCAAAAACAGCACATCATCTCCTTGGTAGTGATTTATGAAGGAATGTTTTAAACCCCAGTTGGCGTAATGTCCTGGATGTTGTTTCATCATCATTGGAAAATAATTTCCTAACTGATTGATCAATAATGACCAAAAGGGCCAATTGTTCTGGCAAATTATTTTAATCCATCATTTTATTCAATATGTGCATGCAGAGATCACATAACAGCTGCAGCCCGTAGAAACCCTAACCCTAACCTTAAAGGTCAGTTGGTTGTCAATCACTATACCCATATTTCTGGTGGAGTTTGTGGGCACAATTTGATTTCAATCTAGCACAACATTGATTTGTGGTGGAATGGAGAGGAACACTGGAAAAACAATGAGCCCAGTTTTTGACAGATTTAGTTGAAGATAGCGTTCCTTCATCCATGAGGAGATAGCTAGACAGGCAGATATCTGAGCTGAGATGGTGGTGTCATCAGGGGGAAAGGACATGTAAAGCTAAGAGTCGTCAGCACAGCAGTGGTCGGAGAAGCCGTGGGAGAGGATCAATGAACCGAGTGAGGTGGTGCATAAGAAGATTAAGGGACGAGGCACAGACCCTTGAGGTACCCCAGTCGCTAAGCCATGTGACTTAGAAACTTTCCCTCTCCATGACACTCTGAAGGATCTGCCTGTGAGGTAGGACTTGAACCATTACAGAGCAGATCCTAAGATGCCAAGTTTAGAAAGTGTGGAGAGGAGGATGCAATAGTTCAAAGTGTCAAAGGCAGGAGACAGGTTCAGTAGCATCTTTAGATGATGAGAGGAGAAAAAAAAGATTGTCTTGGATTTACGTGAACAAAAGCTGAGCTGAGTCGGGGTGAACATACCATGTTGACCCAGAAACTCCCCCCAGGTAGAGCAGAGTATCCAGTAAGCCATCCTTTTCCATCTGATGCAGAGAGCCCACCAGACCCACAGCTGCCCTCTGACCCCCACCTGATGCCAACAAGGCAATGTGGGGGACTGCATCCTTGATGGAAAGATGAAAATCAGAGTGTCAATTTTTATTCATACCCTTTTTTTCAAAAGGGAAGTATTATAACATTTTAGCTGTTAATTCTTGTTAATAGGTCAAAAAGAGGGCAGAATTCTAACAATTTGGTGACCCCGATGTGTTTGGAGGAGTTAGGGGTGTTTCTGGATGATTCATCCCATCCACAGGCCTGAGCAAAAAAGAAGTTAAGAAGACACCTTGACCAAGCCTTCGATTGATCTGACTCAATTTTAGATGTTATGGATTGGCTCGAGACTCGCGATAATTGTGTAATGCAAAATTTCATGAGATCTTACGCAGGAATTGAATGTCTGGTTGATTGTGATTTTTTTGAGATATAGAGAAGAAATACGGGTGAAGACGTAGTGGTGTGTTATGCGAATTCCAGTTCAGAATAACAAGATTTCAGGTCCGTCGAAGAATAAAAGAAGATCAATGTAGTGGTCCGACTGATGAATTTCATATCTAGCCCAGTACGAAAGTGGTTTGTAGGGTCGTGATTTCAGGTTTGTTAATCAAATGGTTATCCTCATTCGTTAACATTTATGTAGTGGTCCGTCAAAGAATTTCAGGTCTAGTTACGTACTATTGTGGTTTGGAGGACAGATTTCTAACACTACCTTCTCCTCTAGCGCCTGCCTCTTGGTTCCACTGCATTGCTCAGGTGTGCACCACCAGCCCACCCGGCTTTCCACCCTCACACTTGTTGACTCTCAGGTACCTTTCAGGCCACTGCCCCGGACCATGGATCCCTTGAGCCTCACATTATCATCCCCCTTTGAGCTTCCTCCACTGGGACACTGCAACAACGCCATTCCCATCGCATGGACACTTTCTGTCTTGGACCCCAGCTCTCCTCCCGCACTCCCCTGGGACCCGAATCTGTGGCAGCCTCTTTCTTAGAACCCAGAACTCCTTTAGCATTTCCCTGGACTTGGATCTACTGGAATCACCTTCTTGCCTCCCAGGCTTCACCTGCACTTCCTGCTTTTGTCCTACAATAAAAGCTCCTCTCCTTCACCTGAGGCTCCACTTCTGTTCCTTTATAAACTTCATCTCACAGCCACCCATTATATTGTCTGCTAGTTTTCCCCTCTTCATTTTCTGCTTTTATCTTCTCATCCCATCTTAATAACTTTTCATCTCTTCGTTCTGCACTTTCTCTCCTCATAATTTCATATTTCACTCATGTTAACTGGCTGTCTCGCAGTGTGAGGGCAGCACGAGAAGTCTAATTAAGTTATTTTCTGGATTTTGTCTTTGTGTTTTGTTTTTTTAAATAAACCTACCAGTAAAATTGGACAGTTCATTTGTGACACTGGACAATCTTACAATTTCCAAGGAACAAAGGATCAAATAATTATTCCCCCCACTGTACATGGGGGATGTCGGTTGTTTGATCTTCAGCAGATACAGAGGTTGTGCTCATTCAAAGTTTTTGAAGGTGAAAAGACAAGTGAGATTTTTTTTCTTACTGCAGTGTCGTGTATTCCCAGGCTCCTGAGTGACTCCATAACCACTTCTTTCCGTCTGTGAATATACTGCTGCTCCCCAGCACATAGGTCATGTGACTGACGAATGGGTCTCTGCAAGGAATCATGGACAAACATCATTCATTTTTCATTATCAAGTAAATCTAAAATTTGTTCACAAAAAATGTAATTTACGCTACAACCTTTACCGAAACCTTCTATTTAGGACTTAAGAACAAATGTGTTCATTCCTATAAAGGACATGAAAGGAAACAGTTTTTCATCAAACACCGTGAAGCATCAGTTAGAGAGCCATCAATCAACTAGGATGCTGCAGTAGGCTCCTCACCTCATCTCTCTTATCATACTTTGCTCCAATACCAGCACCACAAGAGAAAATATTAAAGTGATTGGTGGAAGGCTGTAATATCTCACCCACAGGAGGAACATATATGATTACTTACCTTTACACACTAAAGACTCCAACCAGGAAATTAATGCAGTCAGCTCAGTAAGGAGGTTTTCACTGCTTTGGTCACTCATGAATTGCCATGTGAAAGATGCTGGCCTTTCAGAAGGATGAGGCTTACTAAAAGGAGAAGAGGCTCCTTCATCTTTATGAACAATAGAAGATCCCAGCACAAAAAACTTGGGAACAGCTTGGGGAATGATTTCTCTGATAAAAAGCCAGAGAGCTACAGGGGGAACTGCAGGAAAATTCACCTCTGCAGTGCATCATCACCTTGATGTGCCAATTATAGATCAAAATAATGTGCCAAGGAGCATTCTGTAAGACCCACTATGACACTGTGGTGGCATCAGCCATCTTCTGTGGAGTAGTCTGTTGAGGTGGCAGCATCACAGCTGCTGACAGGAAGAGACTGGACAAGCTCATCAGGAGGGCCAGCTCTGTCCTGGGATGCCCCCTGGATCAGGTGGAGGCCGTGGGAGAGAGAAGGATAAGGGTGAAACTCTCATCCATGAGGAGGCAGGAATCCCACCCCCTCAGAGACAGCACTGGAGAGCTCCTTCAGCGGCAGGCTCCTTCACCCCAAATGTGTGAAGGAAAGGTACCGCAGGTTAGAGCCCTGCACTGGAGCCCCAGGCCCGAGGGGCCCGACGACCTGAGGGCCGGGCTTAGGGCCAATGACCATAACATTGTCTCGGGCCCGGGCTCTTTAAAAGAGCAGCCACGCTCTGCCCCCCCCCCCCGCCCGCTCAACACAGCATCCCAATGGCACATCCCAATTGCACCATGTCCCAACATACGCTGTACAAACATGACATGGACATTTTAAGAAACAGATTGAAACCGGCAAACTGAAGACTGTGACAAGTACCAAGGGAAAAGC
>JAUESE010105758.1:0-11159 GCA_032274725.1 Malacoctenus triangulatus | reverse complement strand
TGACCGCATTACTGCGGCCGCTGCACCGATCCGCCTGTCGACCTCCCGCTCCATTGTACCCTCACTCGTGAACAGGATCCCGAGATACTTAAACTCCTCCACTTGAGGCAGGAACTCATCTCCAACCTGGAGAGTTTCGGTATATTTATGAAAATATCTATTTATTTATTCTTATCCATTTATCTAATTATTTACTATTAACAATGGAATTTCTTATACATCCAGAATTTGTTTTAGATCTTTTTACATTGTTTATTTTAGCCTTTTCCAACCTTCATAAGTAAGCAGAATAAATGCCAATGCCTCCAGGTTTTAATTTGCTTGGTTTTGTATTCCTCTTGATTTATTGTATCAGAGGCATCCTCAAGATCGACCCCTCCCACCCTTTTTTTAAGCATCTGGTGTTGAGGTCTCGACCAGAACTGAACCCCTGTTGCGAATAACCCCCAGAGAGATGGAGATGGAGGTTGGCACACTGCCGTTTACTCCTTGGGAGGGGGAAAAGGGGAAATGAAAGGAGAACCTTTGCCACAATCCAAGGGGGAAAAAGGGATAACCTTTGGGGGGTCGTGAGGTGAATAAATGAGGTGTGGAGTGAGCAAGATGTGAATGCGTGTGGAGCAGAATGAAGATCAGTAACGGGTGTGTGTTAATGGTGCACCTAAAGGAAATGAAGCCAAGCTTGGGAAGGGAGGCCGCTGGGATCTTGCAGGTTGAGGGAAGCTGGAGACAGGGAGCGCGGAGGGAGGAGCCGAGGAGGGCACGCAGGGAGTCGTTCTTTGAAGGAGGGGAAAAAAAACAGGATCAATAGAGTGAAGCTGCACAGGGACAGCGTACAGGGCAAGATAACTATTGCAGTAGCAGGCTCAGTTTGAGGTTACCACACTGGTTGAACGTCAGAGCGCAGACTGAAGATCCCGGCGTCCTTATGTAGACTCCCCAGGGAACTGGCCACAGGTGCGCTGTGTTGTGGAGTCATTCGTAGACACCAGTGGCTGAGTTCCAAAGAGAGAGTCACTGGAGCCCCGCCCCACAACATCTGGTGTGTGATCTTGTGTGTATTTATTTGATTCCTTTTTGAACAAAACTAAATTGTCCAAAATGGAGGCGAAAAGAGGCTGGTACCCCAATTTGGAGTCTATATCAGACTTTTTAAGTCAACTAATTTTAACCATGATTTTTTATTTTCTAGTATATTGGATTCATGTTTTCTTCCCCTCCCACCCATATTTTTATGGTGAATCCAGTAAAATAAATTTTTGTGAGAGAGAATGGAACAGTCTCACTTTGTAGTTTCAGATAACACAGAAAAACAAGATTAAAAAACCATGTCTGTAAAATTACTTTAAAAGATAAAGTATTGTGAATAGTTTAGCAGAGTTCATTTTTTCAGTGCACTGGCGAATAAAACAACAAAGATCAGACACCACCAGCTTAACGGGGACGCTGGCATTGTTTCCAGCCTGAAAACCTGCTGCTTTCATGAAGGGAATTGTGTTCACAACAGTATTTAAGTTTAGAATCACACACTTTGTCATCTCTAGACCTACTGAACAGCACAAAAGCCTATTATTGCAGTTCCAGGACTTTAAAACAACCATTGTAATTTCTCCAAGTGCCCACAAGATGATGCTGGCAGACTAGTTTCAGATATCAGTTTTTCTGACTCCGTGTTTTATATTTCTCTGCAAGGTGGCCACCATCCCCCTTTCAAATGTTTTTCAATCAAAAAGTAGCAGGTGAGCATGCCAGTGTTTCTTCCTCCATACTGTAGGTCAACACACCTGAGTTATATGGAGGCTTTTGATGCCAAGACAAGCGGCCATTTCAATAGAACCACAGAGGATCCGAGGTGATGTGGTTAGAATCACAGCAAAGATATTTGTGTCCACTCTTTCAGCTGGACTTAAGTCACAAAACTCAGATGAAAAATTATTTCTCATGAGGCAAAGATACAGTGTTTGCAAATCTTTGTGTGGCCGTCACCACGCCAGCAATATTTCACAGAAATACAAACTATTGTACAGAGTTTTAAAGTGGTGCTTGCAGCACCAGCAGTCAAATGTCTCCATCCCCATCAGACAGCCTCCGTGATCATCCAGAGGGAGAGGGCACAACGCTGCAGCCCCACGAATGCTGCCACGGCAACTGCATACTAACCTTATTTACCTGCAGCTGTGCTGACAGTCAACAGGAGGGTGCTATGGAGTCTGTGACATGACAGATATCACAGTTTTTCTTGATTGCTAAGACACAATTTCTGGAACAACTCACTATTTTTTCAAATGTTCACACACAATTATAAAAACTCACACCCAACAGTCAAAACATCTAACTTCTGGGTCCCAATCAGTCTTAACCCCCAGACAATTAATTCAACACAGTGCCACCAAAATGTCAAGAATAGGGTTTATTCACAGCACTTCCAAATTGAGCAAATACAGGTTCATCAGCAACGGCAGCAATATCAGCACGATCTGGTTGCCCTGGCTCCCCTTGTTGTTGAAGAATATTACTGTGCAGCTGATCTAGAAACTGAAGGAGAAGTGCAGTGTTGGATGGACCCAGTACAGCATGGCGGTGGAGGATGCCACGGTTGCTAATGGCGGCACACATGGTGATGGCCCCCCCCCCCCCCCCCCTCCCGACCGGGAACTTAGATGATTGCACAGTGTCTAATGATGTTGCAGCCCCTTTTGCACCTTTTCGTGAGATTGAACTCTGCTTCATCAATAAAGATGTATTCATATGGGTCAGCCATTGCATCTGTCTCAAACATTGTCAACAGGAATAAAAAAACACAAATTTTACTTCAAACATATTTGTGTATTGGAACAGTATAGCATTTCTGTACAGTGCAATTACCTGCACATATTGGAATGGTTGCTCCTTAACCCAATCGCAACTCTTCTCTAAAGGAAGGCGGTAAAGCTGTTTTTTCCTTGTGTGGTTCCACTGTATTACCTAGTCAATGGTGGAAAGGATAATGCTGTTTGTCCCTGAAATATTTCCTGGTCTTCAATAACGCTGGTTTGAATCTCCCTCAAAGTGATGGCATTATCGGCAATGACCATATTTACCAAGGCAGTGTCCTGCTCAGCAGTGAGCAATCACTGCCTGCCTCCAATAGATGGCTGCCTCTCAGTTCTGCAAAAATTACCTTTACTGACCTATGGTGTGCTGTGGCACAGTATACTGATGTAAAAACTGCGGTGGAGAGTCAGTTAATATGCACTCCAGCATTACTGTGCATGTGCTGTGACGCAATACATTGTGGCAATGAGGCAAATTACTCGTTTTCCCTCCTGAAAGTATGAACAATGGCTGCAACTGTGAAACGGCTTACGTTTGGCTGGACTAGTTTGCCAGCTTCTTTCATTGTCCTCCCATGTACCACCACATGATGAACAGTGGCATGGATTTCATTGGAAATTACTTGTCTTTGCTGTCCTCTGCCTTTGCCTCTTCCGCTCCCTCTTCCTCTTGCTCTCTTGTATCTCAACCTCTGCATGGTTCGGATCCATTATACCAAAAGACATGAGCATGCCGCTATTTATTGTCCCCCCCAATTCTGATTGGTGTGTTAACAAGTTTGAGGGTGAGTGTTGTCACCTTGAGAAGAGTGTTGTCTCTGAGTTTATGTTATGATTACTTGAGTTAATTATGTTGAGAGCACGACTTTGCTGAATGAACACAGTGCAATGAATGATGGTCACTCATATGTAAGGTTTTGCAGAAAGTGTTGTGAATCCTGAGACGTGTGGAAACAGGTGAATTGGGTTTGTGGTTATAGGAAATGTGTGTGCGCTTCTGGGAATGATGAAAAGGTTTGAGTGTTTGTGCTACAGGGACCAGGTTTTTTGTTCTAGCAATCGAGAAAACCTGCAACAGCCAGATCAACGGTCTCGTCTGAAAGCAGTGCGGCCCTTGCTGCATAACTGAAGGTGGCAACAGCTGGCAGCTCCTGCTCTTTTCAAAGCCCCCCCCCCCCAATATGTGATTGGCTGAAAATCAAAATTGAAACAAAACAAAATGCCTGAAAGGGGAGGGGGGGATTCCATCTGATACAGGTTGATTATAAGAAGAAGAAGAGATCAAACTTCACTTCTTGAAGAAGATGCAGCAGTTTTTTAAAATGGACAACCCTCTCTGTAACCTTGTGTCATCAGTGCGTAGATGAGTTTAGAAGTGGCAGCACTGCAAGGGCCCTTAGCAGGTTGATACACCAGCCATTAACATCTTTTACCTTTTGATCTGCTTCTGGTTGAAGGTTCCTGTTTCACCTTTAAGAGATATGGTGAAGTCGTCTGTTCAATGTGGTCCTAAATATTTAATTTTAAATTTTCTTCAAAGTGTAAAATTTTCATTGGAACAGTCAAAACGATTCATCAGGAGTTTGATTCAACTGCAAGTTCGTATTAGTAGCTCATTATCCACAGTCCAGTTAATGCAGTGCTGCCTGCATTTTGTCTGCTGAATCAACTCATGGAAACACTCTGTCAGGCTCCACATGCGAAGCAAGTGTGTGTGGCTCACTGGCTGGCATACACAGCAGTATACCCTGTCAACCCATTGTGAGTGCAGGGCGGGGCCAGCGTTGCCGTGCCCCATCAGGCAAAAACAGGCAAGCAGTAGAGGGGAATTGCCACCCTGCAAAAAAATAGTCCAAAGAGTAATTGTTTTGATAAAAGTTGATTAGCATTTCATGAAGAATTCCTCCATTCATCCACCCATCCATCCATTGTTCCAACCTCTTCTTCCAATGAAGTTTCACGGGAGGTGCTGGAGCCAATCCCAGCTGGCTGCTCACAAGGATGAATAGGGCAAAATGATGTGAACTTTTATACTTTTAGCAAAACTGCTGCTGTTCACAGTGTATTTGACTCAGCAACTTGGTTAGTACAGCGGTGTGCATATTTTTTGCTTTTGACTTAAAAATATAAAAAGTATTTAACAGATTTATTGCACAAACGTGAGCCTGCAAAAAGAAGCCAATTTCAAAACATACTGAATTCTCAGCTGACAAACAAGTCAAAATTTGAAATCATTTTAACCTGCCAGTCAGTCGAGCCTCCACCAATCACTGTCAGATAGCACTCCATGTCACCAGTGCTCAGCAATGATTGGCAGTGGTAGAAAAAAGAGGGCTAACAAGCAGCATTCCCATCCCACTGGAATGGCCCAATGCTGCAGCAGTGTCACTTCAGCTGCCCAGTCCAGACACCTCACACTTTACAAAGACACAACACTCTGATTCCCAACACTGGTGGTTCACTTGGTTCTAGCCATCATCTGTTCAAAAGCAGAAGATGTGGAGTGCTGTTGCCTTACTCCTTCAAATTAATCACTTTCTCAAGAAAATCACCAACATGACTCCTGATGCATCTAAATTCCATGCCTGGATATTCACGAGCTTCTTTAATAGGTTTCATCCTGACAAACCATCTGCATCATTTGGAAAATGATGCAACGTTGCAGTGCAAAAACAATCCATCTTCCTTTGAGTGTCTGGTAACACACACCCTGTCTTTTTCCATGAAAAAATTTATTTTTCCCCATTTACTGAAATGCTCCTCAATAACAAGAGTGTTTGTTAATGCAATCCTGTTAAGCCAGTGCAGATCTCCCACCGCTCATAAATTACAATCAGACAACGGGTGACTGCTTCTCAAAGGGAAAACAAGGGGATGAGACAGGTTTGGTTGGAATGATTTAAATGAACCGCTCTTCTTTGCATGGAGAAAAGAGGATTTGGAGAGGAAGGCTTGCCTGGAAAAGGAGCAGTCATTCCTTCTGCAGCCATCATATTTATGAGCACAGAGCTAATTCCCTCATTCACATCCACATGTCAAGGCTGTAGATGTGTTCAGGCTCCTCTTCCTGCACACGCTTGCATTTTGATTAACTGTGACTAAATCCCCAAATGCAGTGGATACATCTAATGAAGAGGGCCTTCAGGGCATTGTTGGATTCAAATGGAGCCATTTATGTTGTGTGTCTGCATTTCAGAAGCCATTAATGACAAAACTGTGCAAAGTCACTACTTTTGTGAGGATGTCGGGTTAGACAAGAGACCGATTGTTGGGTTTTTGGCTCTTAAAAAATGCCACTTGACTCTCAGCAGATACACACAGACACAGACACAGACACAGACACAGACACAGACACAGACACAGACACAGACACAGACAGACACACACACACACACACACACACACACACACACACACACACACACACACCCGTCCGTCCGTCCATCTTCAGTGAACTTGAGTGTGCTGCATCACACCCCACCCCCAAAAAACAGCCAAATAAATTCTTTGAGCTGTCCCAAATCCTCTTAATGCCATCAATCCTTCTTCTGCTCATTCCACCTCATTGTCTCTTTATTTTGGCACTTTCCTGCATGGAGAAACTTGATTGATTTTCCTTTCGAGGATGGATGACAGGAAAGTTGGGGAACTATTCAAAGTGTTTTGGAGCATCACATAAACTGTGACACAGACAAATGGCTCAGGCCAGATCGGATGAATCATTTGACTCATTGAATATTGCGACAGCTTCCTTTCACAGGAGCAGCCTCGTCGTGCCTTCTCCCCTGCCTGATAACACTGTGACAAGCACATCTGTTCTCCACTGGCCTGAAGCACTTAGTTGGAGCAAAGGAGCTCGGCCACAAGCTACTGTTCAAGTGAACAGAAATAGTAACTGTCTGTCTGTCTGTCTGTCTGTCTGTCTGTCTCTGTCTGTCTGTCTCTTTCTCCAGTGGTTACGCTCCCCGAGATGCGACCGTCTCATGGGGCTGCTGTCGGTTGGCGATTGTTGGCCAGTGGGGGTGGTCTCGGGCTCTTGTCCAGGCCCCCTCCTTGGGGTGTGGTGGGTCGGGCTGGCAGCCTCGGCTGGGGTTGGGGGGCTTCGGTGCGTCACCTCCCGGGGGAAGGTGAGTCCTTGGGTGTTTGGGCACTGGCCTGCCATGACCACTCTGCATCGAGATGATGGGGCATGAGGTGAGCCATGGTTTATTTTCCATCTCCCCTGCTGCCAGTCCCCTTTACATCTGGGTTAGGTTAGGGTTAGGGTTGTGGTGGTTCGGGTCCTGGCAGGGGTGGGGCTGGGGATGCCAGGTGTTGGGCAGGCTTCAGGTGGCCATGGTGGTAGGAAACGAGGGGGCGAGGGTGGTATGGGGGGGTGGCTGGCAGGGGGCCCCATTTGTCGCATTTTGCCTTGGCTACGCCATCAGTCCCAGGGGGCAGCTTCCTCCTGCTATTCGGGGTCAGGGTTGCATCTGGTGGATGGGTGGGTTTTTGAGGTTGGCTTCATGGGCTACACCTCTCTGGTTCAAAGAATGCTCACCATCCCACATACGTCAGTTGCTCTCACCTGGTAATAGCTGGATAAACCCACTGGCAATTTTATTGTCACCCCACGGTCTAGTCAGGTGCCAGCTAAGTGGCCACAGATACTATGATTCGGTATATATCCTGTGTCTACTCTAGCGTCATTATGTTCACTTCTGTTTCTACTAGCTCACCCTCTCCTAGCTATAGATACTGCTAATCTCAAACTCATCTTTCACGCTGTATAACTCTTCATAATCTCCTCTTTACTTTACTCTTTACTAAACTTCACTCTTAATTTGAAGTAATTCAAAGTTGTTTTCATGGTTCAACCTATTATCTAATGTTGCGAGCATGACTGACCTCAACATGTGTTTGTGTGTTGTGCAATGAACCAGGTCAGTGGTGGTCCACGTCCGCTCCCTGTAACAGTCACGTAAAGAGGGGCCTCTTGAAGGCAAGGGGTCAGTGATGAGAAGAACAAGTCAAGCTATTTACCATCAAATTGGTCATGTGGGGAGACGCCAACAGCTCACAATGGGAATGAGTCAAAAGCCAGTTTGATGGTAACAATATTAAAAGAAAGCCACCAGCAAACTCATTCTGGCAACAACTACAACAGCGACACATCAATAAACTAGAAGCTATGTGTACAGCCAACACAGTCCTGAAAACCCATCAAAGTTGTCCCTGCTCGCTGGGTTTGCGACACAATGGTAAGCACAGCTGAGGGGCTGACAAGCAGGGAGA
This sequence comes from Malacoctenus triangulatus, assembly GCA_032274725.1. Classification (NCBI taxonomy): domain Eukaryota; kingdom Metazoa; phylum Chordata; class Actinopteri; order Blenniiformes; family Labrisomidae; genus Malacoctenus; species Malacoctenus triangulatus. The sequence continues at coordinate 3,072 of JAUESE010105758.1, read as the reverse complement.
GGATTGAAATGGTAAAAGCTGGCCTGGAGCAAAGAGACAGATGGCAACAAGTCAGGAGAAGACAGAGGAAGGGAGGAGAAAGGAGAAAAGGTGTTTGAGGTTATCTGGGATTTGGGTGTGTTTGGTAGCCCCCAACATTGTTTCTCACTCTCAGGACTGAGATGGTGAAACATCTGTTGTCTCACTGTGTTTTCATGAAGCTGTAACACACAGGGAGCCTCAACAACCAGCAAGGAGATAAAAGCACAGTTGGTTCATGCATAAATGATGCCAGAGTCAAAGCAGATATAAACACTAATTTTCCCTCACCTTCAGGCTCTGTTTAGACAAGAACCACGTGAACAGAAACCATTTAGTGTTGTTAGCCCCCTTTGATGCTCGGGGTGGCACGCTGCCACGCAACACCACTCTTCTCTGCTCATCAATACTTTCTGTGGAGTTGTGTTCAACCATTCAAATTACTCTCAGCTGCTGAATAGATCAGTTCAGGCAACGTGCACAAGTCATCACTCTTAACTCTTTAGAAGGATTTGTGAGGGGGAGGTTTTTTCAATATTTACACTCTTGAAGGTGGTTTCTATGGCGTCAAATCGCTGCCAGAAATCGCGAGCGCGTAACCACAAATCCACGTAAAGCTCTCTTCGCGGGCACGCAAAGCTGACCCCGCTCTCTTCACGGGCGCGCAAAACTCATACCGTGGGTGCAGTTCCCGACCGAGAGAGCGCAAAGCTCTCTTCCCAGGCGCACGGTGAGGCTAATACGCGCCCCCTCCACTTTTCTGTGCGCTCTCACTGTGAATTTCTGCGCCCTCGCTGTGTTCAGTGGGCGTTATTTGTCAGTCTCAGTTGGTGTTTTTGTCAGATGGGGGCGTCAACCCTTCTGATTGATCTGATTGGCTGGATTTTAAACTCAAATCCAGTCCCACCGTGGGACTTCCTTCTTGTGTTTAAAACAGCTGATGCAACTTTATCGCAAAACACACAGAAACAAAAACACTGTAGTTTAAACGGATCCGCTCGGATCCTTTGCGCTGCCCGCGTTCCTGCTCACGGCCTCGGAGCAGCCGGTCGTGGAGGCGCTTGGACGCCGGGTTCCCCCGGTCTCCCCTCACGCAGCCGAAGCCCGTGAGCCTCACCGAGAGGGGAGCCACGCTGCACAGGTGCTGCGGCGGCAGTTGTTGGTCCCTCCGCCATCCGCCACTTCTTTTGCCCGCCAGTACCGCCCATCCATCTGCCCTCACTCTGTACCACAGTGTTTCCCAAACATCTCCCGGCCCTTTTTTGTAGGATGAATTTGGACGGGACAAGACTAGTTAGAGTGACAGGCTTGCACCCGGTGCAGGTGGGGTAAAAGGTGAGTGTTTTGGTTGCTTCTGACAGCAAGTCCACCACATCTTCAATGATGGGTGGAGATAGGAATCATTACAGGCTATGAATATGGGTGCACTCTTATTTTATGGTGCTTATCAAATGATATCAATACCAGACCTCATCCACAGTAAAGGCCTCTTTGCCTTTGGCTGTGGCTCAGGTGCTGGAACACTTTTCTTTGCACCTCCTGTGGTTCATTTATGTATGTTGTCTGAATCAGTGATTGATAACCTCCAGCACTCAGGATCCTCGTATGAAGGTCTAATATGCAGGGTGCAAGATGGCAGGCCAGTTCATGGGAGGGCAGCTGCAGTTGCTCCTCTGACACAGCACACTTTGCTTTGCCCTTAACCTTCAAATTAGCAAAGACACTTGCATTCATTGCACATTGCTGCTTTGAGCCCCCAAAAAGCCATTCTTTAAAGGCGTAGTCCGAAGCTGTTCCTTGTTTCTGTTTACAAACTGCCCACAGTCTCTTCCAGCACAGCTAATATATATGCACTCGGTCAACACCGGCATTATTACATTCACAGTTATTAGCCGCGAATACAGAGAGACTGCTTACAATGCACGATAATGCTGTTGTCTACTGGCAGCCTAACTTACTAACAAATACGCTACTTGGTTAGCAGCTTAGCATGCTGCTAAATTAGCAGGCTATCAGTAATGCTGTTTGCACGTACGTGTCCATAGAGTAAGCAGGCCAAATCCTCATCGCTCTTCAGTCCAAGCCTCTCCTTCAACGCTCGGAAGCCAGTAAAAGCGATACCAATGTTGACTCTGGTATTCCAGCGTGCACAATCTAAACTTTTCTTTGCTGCAGAGTATTTCATTTTCAGCAACTCTTTCTGATATCTCCCAGTCGATGACTTTCGCCACAGAGCATCACACCCAAAGCTCCGTCATTGGCTGGAGACAGTAACAAAAACTCGACCCAGAAATGGACCGAACGAGGTAAACAAAAGGGAAAGATAAAAATACAGCCGGGGGGAGGAGGAGTTGCAAAAAATGTCACTACCACTCGAGAGTAGAGACCCAAGGCTACGGATTGAGCTGGTTTTCACCTTTTTACATCTAGTGTTTATTTTTGGGAGGGGAAACTTCGGACTCCACCTTTAAACCAAAGTGCCTGGTCAAGAGTCAGGCCTATTCTCTCACTGTGCTTTATCGAGATACACTGCATGCATCAAAGTGCTCAAACTGAGTGACTGATTTTGGTCATAACATCATATCATACTTGGCCTTTTTTTTAGAAAACAAAATAGATGAACGCTCTCACACCTCAGTTTTGTGGACAGTTTTGTTTATCTCAACAGAAAAAAATGCCTGTTTCGACTCACACCGCAGGTCAATAAACTGTGAAAAAAGCAACCCTCAACAAATGAGGCTCACTGCATCATTTTATATCACACTCATTCAAAATAGAACAAATGGAACTGTGTCTTTTGAAATGATCTGTGTGCCACTTGGAGAACACTGCAGCAGGAAAACTTCCTCCAAACCAGAGTGGTGTTAGTGTCGTTCGCTCATGTCACATCATTGAGCTTCTGTGACGTAGCCTGGAGATGAAGATCTGTTCAGACCCTGAGACGGAGTGGTTTCACCGCTCACTCTAGAAGTGGGCTGTGGCCAGTAGGTGGCATGCTGTGAGACCGCGAGAGCCTGTGAGATTTGAGATTCAACATGGCGGCCGCCTGCTGCT
>JAUESE010105675.1:0-11165 GCA_032274725.1 Malacoctenus triangulatus | reverse complement strand
AAGAAGAAGAAGAAGAAGAAGAAGAAGAAGAAGAAGAAGAAGAAGAAGAAGAATTTGCAATACAGATTTTAAATACCCAAACTTTTTTTTTCCAAGTCATGAAAACAATGTGTGTGGTGCAACTGATACAGTGCACGAGGAAATGCAACAGAGCCCATATTCAATGATTATGAATATTCTGTTAATTGTGATGGCAAAATGTTAGTCTAATATTTATTCACATGTACAATGAAAAATGCAAAACCAAATGTAAATTCAGCCTGGTTATTTAAGGACATGGTGAGTTGGCCTTTATGGATGCATCATTAATTTATCATTCCCCTTTCACTTCGTTCCACCTTTTAATTACTCTGTTGATGTGATGTTAATATGAGGTAGCCAATGAAAACATGTTTTCATGTTGACAATATTCACATTGTGGGCATCTAATCACTCTGCATTCATGTTAATTTCTGCTGCTGTAAAAAGGAATTTTAATGATCATTACTGACACTATGAGCAGTGATCTAAATATGCATCTCTTCAATCAGCAGACCTCTTGAGTTCTATGAATATTTTTGTTGTGGATCATTTTGAACTGACAGTCATAATAAATTTGGAGAACATGGATCAACAGATGACATTGTCAAATCACTGAAATTCAAACTAGGGTTCTTTGCTTCGCAGAACTTTGTATATACTGTACCTGTCAACATTGTAGTTTTCAAGTGAGATATATTTGTTTCTGTTTCCTCTTAGTAACTCAAAAGGAAATGTTTGATTAGAAAGTCACAGTCACATTACACACAAAAGCCATTTAATTTGCAGCTCAAAACACGAGAAGTACAAACTTGAAATCATCTCCAAAGAGGCACACAAACAGTTAAAATACTGATGCTCTGTGGCAGTGATTTGCAAAGGCAAGAAAGCTGACATTTTAGCACCACCAGTCATCATCTTTCCCCAAGTTTTTTTGACTGATTGTTTTTTTTTTTAATCGGCCACGCATAATTATGGAGGAGACCACCCACCCCCACCCACCCCTGCTATGACTTTATCACCTGAGCCAAAAGCCGTCCTGGGGTAAATCAATGTTTTTCAGCATGTATTAAAAGAGAACTATACAGAGGACAAGAAAAGCTCCATAGCATCTATTTCTAATGTCGGGGTTTTCTGAAAAAAAGTGCAATGATTGGATCTAAAATGAGTCACACTTGTAGGCGTAAGAGACCTGACATGGTGGAGTTTTAATGGGGTGTAACTAATGCAATTTGATCCGAAGCTGTGTGCATGAATTGGATCTGACATTCTCACAGTATACCTTCACTAGCTGGACATTTGTAGCAGGTTTATCAGCATCGAGTGTTTCACAAAGACTCTCTATAATGTACTTTTTAATCTGAGCTTTTGTTCCGACTTGATCAGTACATTCAAAAATGTTTAGCATGTTACGATACAAGCATTACACTGTAGCATTATTCTTGTACAACAAATACTTGAAACAACATGTTGAGGACATGACACTGCACACATATTGTTCTGTAACTCTTCTGATTATGAGAGATATACTTGATCACAGTTATTTTGTTCATTAGGAAAGAATGTGATTCAACAACATTTCTGTACATTTTTATACACATGAAACGTTCACGTTATTGTCAAAGTTGGTATGTAAAGTTAGTCCAAAAAGACCAATTAATTTTGTAAAATAAAATGTCAGCGAACAGAACACTAAAGGGTTGATTCTTCATGTTCTCTGGGGAACAAAAACAGAACTATTTTATTGTAAGAACTGATATGATCCCGAAGACTGAAAGGGTTTCGTATCCTGAGGTGAATCATTTGTTGACTCCTTCCTGAGAAAAAGGAAAGAAACTAAACTTCAGACTGATTGTAGTTGCTGCTCGTGTTGAAACGGCCTTTCATGGTCATGCTTTCTCCTCTGACTTGATTGGACCGTGATTGCATCTTTCTGGTTTCCTTTTCTTTCCCTACGAATTCGGCCCTCGGTCCTCTCTCCGACTGCCCCGCTCCCTTCTTCTGTAGAGCTTCTCTGTCTAAACCAAGACATGCTCCCGTACCTCCAGTAGCACTGAGGCCTGAGCCGACCCAAAGTTCTCCAGCACGCCCTCCGAAATGTATGCGAGGAGATACAGAAGAGGAGCGGGTCGAGGGCCCCGTTGATGTACCACAGAGGGAGCGACAAATAGGATTTGAGGACTGTGTAAACAGTGAGGACCGTACCGGACCACACCACCACGTAAACCTGCATCAAGGACGAAGCAATGTCTGGGAAGTTGCACACAAAAAAAGCGACCACGACTGCACCTGCAGAACAAAAGATTGGAGATGAAAGAAGATGAGTTGAATCCCAATTTTCAACCCCAAAACATTTGGAAATGTCACAGTGAGGTAAGTGAAATGTCAACCAAAGTTTAGTTTTACTCATTAAGATGCAGTATGCGAACCATTCCCACGAGAGACTTTGCAGAAGAAAAATTAGTTAAGGGTTTTTCACGTTTTCGCCTCACCCATGAGTTTCAGAGCTCTCCTCTCGTTTAAAAGAAGTTTCCCGTTCTGATGGCACTGGACATCCCATCTCCCTTCCGGATTCAGACCAGGTCTCATGAGACCCATGTTTCTTCTTTGATGGCCGTTTCTTCTCAAGTAGAACAGGATGAGCAGGTAGAGAGTGAAAATGGAAACCAGTGGCACCTGTAGATAGAGAACCCTGGTAACTACCTGTGTCTAATGCAAATGAATAATCTGTCAGAGTGCACTTGTTTCACCAGAAAGAAAAATCCTGCTCTCAAGAGTAAAGCTCCTTTGTAGATGTGCGCAGGATCAGGCTCCGTCATCTCACACATGGTGGAGACGTGGAAGGCGTCTTTGTGAGTTGTTGCTGTATAGTCCAGGATGCACGCCCGGGCCTGGTCGTAGACCAGAGCGAAGGGCACAGCGGAGATCAATGAGACGATCCAAACCAGGAGAAGGCATGGCAGACGGGATCGCTTCAGGGAAACAAGAAGAAATGAAAGTGGAATCCACTGCTTTGATTTTGTTCCGCAAAGGTCAAAGAAAGACCACAGTCACTTACCTGCGTCTCTTGTTCTACACTTAGAACTGATTGTGTATGCTGTCATGGAAATTGCACCCATTTATTCTGTCTTTGTTTGTTTAAACAGTGTTTTTTTTTTATTCTGACACACAAACAGAGAAAATGAAAGTAACCCACTCCTTGAACTTTTTCAGCACTTTGATGATGAGAATTGGTGATGATGATAAATTTAATTGAATTTCAAAAGTACAATACAAAAATCTGGTCACAATTTCGGAAAAAAAAACCAAAATTGCACATAAGTGGGCCGAAATCTAAAGTTTGCAAGGATTTTTTTTGTTTGTTTGTTTGATTGTTTGGCAAGTTTTGAGAAAAAAAATCAGCGCGAGTATTTTTGGGTGACAAATTTGTACATATTTGTTGAACAAGTACTCACTTTGAGGCTGGACACGGACCACATCGTGTGGCAGATGGCTGCATAGCGCTCAGTGGTGAAAGTGACAATCACCCAGCTGGTCGTGGCACAGTACAACTGGCGCATCATGAAGTACGCTTTGCACACTGCTTGGCCCAGCCGCCACGGGTAGCTCTCCCAGTAGTACCGATACAACGTCACTGGGATGGTCAACAGCTGCAGGATGTCTGAAATAAAAGCGTTTCAGGGGACGTAAGTGGCACCATCCAGCAGGAAAGTTGGAGCAGGAATCATTCCATGAAGTACAGCAAATATAATGTTACTGAAAATTACTGAACCAATTGGTGATTTTGAATCTCCGAATGCAACTTAACCTATTAGTTACATTGTACAGCACCAGCGTGTACACATTTGAATGCAGTCTTGAATCTACCATGAAACTATCGGACCCTTGTGGTGCTCCCAGTAAATTAACTGAACAATAATTAAATATCAATGAGGATTACTGCAGAGAGCTGCAACAACAAAACTGTGCAACAATTCAAAAAGAACATTTGTCAGCAAAAAAAGCAAAGACTTTGAGGACTTTCACCGGTTATGATCTCTCAGGGCTGATAAGTGCAACCGGCATGAGGTTTGTATGAAGTAAATGCAAATTACCTGATACCACCAGGCTGAGCAGATAGAACCGAATGGCACTGACCCTCATGTGAGCGTCCATGATCAGGGTCAACATGCTCACACCGTTCAACACAACCTGAGGACGAATCATGCAGAATGTTTGGCAGACAGATCACGTGACAATTAGAGCAACTCAACTGCTTTTGACTTTGAATAATCACGATGACTGTGAAAGGGAATAGTTGGCAAAGGAAAGAGAGTCTTCGTACTCCCAACAGGAAGATGATGCTGTAGAAGATGGTCATTGGGATCGCAACAGTCAGCGGCTCCCTTTTGGTGACGCCGATGTCGAGCTCTGGCATGTCACTCGGGCTCACGTTACAGCTGAAGAGGAACGAGTTCTGCTCTGAGACGTTCATTGTGAAGGTGCAGTCGAGCGAGAACTAGAAGGAAGTAACGAATAAACATCAGATTGCTTGTAAAAAAAAAAGAAAAAAAAGGATGCTTACTCTCAAAATGTATTTACTTGAAATGTGTTTTAATGGTTTTGAACCTCTCCAGCTTCAGATTGAAACTTCTGTAATTCACCTTTGAAAATTTTGAACAGGCAGTGACAGTTCATGTTTGATAATGTCCACATGTCTGTGTTTGCTCAAGGTCTTTCAAGAAGTATGGTGTTCTTACAGCCCATATGTTATGATTATTGTTAACCAATCAAATGTGTTTTACAATTGCCTGAATGATCTGATTTCAAATCGCTCAATCAGAGACAAATGTGCAGGAGGAGATAAGAACCTAATCACAAAAGATTATTTGCATGGACATCCATATTAGCATGGTCAATAAAGGGTTATTACCTTGAGAAAATACATTCACCACAGTTTCTATCTATACAATTGACTCACGTGCAGCTGAGTGATAATTAAGAGAAATTGAATCAATCTATTTAAATTCTATCATCTCCACCTGGACCCGTACGCAAGCATTGATTCTTTTTCCAAAATCAGGTAAATAGAAAGCTGATTTGTCTAAATACCTCACTCACACACACACACACACACACGCACGCACGCACGCACGCACACACGCACAAGCACGCACGCACGCACGCACACACACACACAGACAGACAGACAAACATACAAAATACACTTGGCACATATACAGGCAAACAGACGTGGGGACACACGCTCGCACACAGAGGGAGATGAACACACTGATGTCTAGGCAGAAATGCTCAGTGCAACTTGTGACATTCCAAGGAGTAAATTCAAAATGAAAATAACTTGTATTTTTAAGATCAATCTCATAGCAAAAAGTCACTGTTAAAAGCAACAATGGAAAAGAAAGAACTGGCCTACTTACCTTCACGGGGGGAAAAGAAAGAACAGGCACCGGGAGCTGGGAGCAAACACCTCTTTGATTGTCTCCCTCCAACCACTGGTGACTCCTTTTCTCCCTGCGAGTCCCTCGGAGGCTCACTGGCTCATCATCCCTCCCCTTCCCCTTCCCTCCTCCTTCTCACTCCTTCTGTCCCCACGCTCTCACTCCCTCACTCCCTCACTTTCAGACGATTCAAAAATGAGCTGATTGAAAAACCTGAATGATTAAATGCGGCTGTGGGGACATGGAACAAATATATTTGCAGCATAACTACCAGTGGACCCCCCCCCGCCCCCACACGGATTAAGACCAAATTATAAATGCAGCAATAGGTAATTGGTTTGTTGTTTTTTTTTTCCAAAATCACAGCTCATGTAAAAGGCAAATCTCACAATCAACTGCAAATTGAGTTATTTGATTTCATTTATTGACTAAAATTGACGGCCACCTCGAACCTGTTGTCTGCTCTGAGTCATCGACTGAAAATACTGAACAAGTGTGTGTGTGAGTGAAAAACAGCAGAATGGAGTAGTTTTTAGAGGTCATTGGAATGTGTGTGTGAAATGTGCAAAGTGAAACACAAGTTAGATGTGAATGAATATACTGATTGAAGCATAATCAACATTTTACCAAATGTTGAACATCAAGTTGAAGGGAACTCATTAGATTCAGTATAATGAAGATATAAAACAGACTTTTGCAAGTTATGGGCCTTACATTGGACATAGAATTGCTGCAAAAGACAAAGGACAGTTAATCAAGGTAAAACATAAATTTTCAGGTACACTTCAATTTATAAATCATACAAAGGAAAGAATACAAATAAACTGAGGACCCTCAATGTGAGCCCCCTCTCACTCCAGAAGACCAGGTTCCGGTAAATGCATCGTTGGTGGCAAAGAATGCGAACATTTCACTCCATGATCTTTTTTCCTGTGTTCTATTGGATCAAATGCCTCCCTGAAAGCCAAAGCAAATGACTCACTCATCAAATCAGTCAGTGACTTGAACTAATGTGTGGAGAGGAGAACCATCATTGTGGGTTGAAGAAATAGCTTCTCACTTCATCAAGGTGATCACCAGTCCAATGATTTGCTGCGACACCGACCTCAAAGCATTTCTGTAAAAAGCTCTCTCAAGCCCAACAGAGCCGCCGTATTCCTCCACTACTGTTGTCTCATGCCAGTGCATTTTGTTCAGCGGTGGGGTGGAGGTTTGTTTTGATGTTAGAAAACAATAGAAATTCTTAGTAACACCACTAAAAAGTTGCAAAAAAGGTCACTTTTTTAAAAAAGGTTGCAAGAGTTGTTTCAATACTTGACTGAGCAGAAAGACCTCCAACCAGACCAACTGCACAAAGAGCATAATCCAGGAAAGATGTGACATATTTTAAGTTGACTCAGCTCCTGAAAAGTCCTCATTTATCAAGCTAAATGTATCAGATAGCATGAGTACCTTGGATATGGTATGCTTAATATGACCACTATTCTATTATCTTTTCTCTCACCTACAATTATTTGTTACTTCTTTGTGAACAGAAGCTGACAGATAAAAGGTTTTACGTTGGAACCTACGATATATTTTGCGGAGTGATTGTTCAGAAATATGGAGTTCGGTCTTCACAGGACACACAAAGAAAACACACAAAGAAGATGAAAACAATGATGTGTCAAACAACGAGCAGTGTTATCATGAAGACGGTGTTCATGGATGTTTTCCTGAGCCTCACTGAAGAACATGTTTGAGCACAATAAAAATTCTTCCTTTTGTAAGCTTCTTTATATTCCACATTAAGACACCTGTGGCTTCCAGAGCAGCACACACACAAACACTTGCATGTGTCGGAGTAAAGCCAAAGAGTCGGCATCACTAGGACATAGAAGAATGTACTTATTTTCACTATAGAGTAAAAGCTCAACACAATTTATACAATTCAGAACGTGTTGGTTGGTGAAATGTTCTGAGAGCAAGCAACTAAAAAAAAATAAAAACCCTTGAAGGTTCCCTTTGTCCCTGAAAATGCAAAACTGTGATGTACACTCGGTCTTTGAAGATAAAAATCAAGGCTGATGTGCACATTAGTGTTTGAGACGCAACTGAAAGCCTGATTTCCATTGTTCATGTGCGGCTCTGTAACCGCCCTCCATCAGCAGTTTGATTCCTGGATATTCATCCTGCCACTTCCTTTCTGTCCCTCACTGATTGAGGCTCAGCTAATGTTCCACACAACCGCCCGACGCACGATCCTAGAATCCAACATTTGGTGTAAACAAGACTTGAACGATCTACTTTAAGTGCACATTTTGTTAATGTTCAAACAATGACGGGATTCTCTGCGTTAAAACAAGTCGGGCTTTACTTCAATCACAGTCAAATTCAACACCAGGAAAAAAAGACATCGCAAAAAAATAATTAATCTACAAAATTATTTACACACAGAGTGATTCCCTGTTATTGTTTCATATAAATATATCACAGACACAATATGAACTATTATTTATGCTTACACTTACAAAAACTACCTTTTTAAAAGAAGGATTTTAAGCAAGTCAGCAACTAAAATGATCAAATATTGCTAATTACAGAGCGCTAAAGTTATCTTGCGTGATTCCAGCATCTCGTGCCATTGCAAAGAAATGCCCTTGTTTTGACAGCAGGTTGGACGGGGAATCGAACTCCACAATCTTTCCGGCATCCAGCACCATCACCCTGTGAAGGAGAACAATCACCATGTTGATGTGGGTTCTGCTTTCCATTGGCAGTTGGTGGTCATGCAGAGAGGGGAGCCTCTCAAACGATGGGATGGATTTTTGAGACGTATGTTTGAATGGGAGGTCGGTCCAGGTTAGGAAAGAAGGAGAAGTAAAGGGAAGTAAAATGAGCACTTTAAAGATGAAAGGGGCTGATAGATTTTATTGGTAATTTATGTTGAAAAATTAAAATGTATTCAGATTCATCTTTGGTAAATTGAGTCATCTCGGTGCAAAACAGGAAAAACTGCAGCCACAGATCATGTTGTGAATTTTTGAATTTGAAAACAGTGGGAAATGGAAAAAAACTGAAAAATTGCCTCCTTATGTGATCTAATTTATAAGCTACAGCCTGATAGACACAAAAACAGTCGCCATCGTGTGTTGTTACACTCAAATATGAATTTACTGTTTCCTAAATCAAAAGAATTAAATGAATAAAAGGCAAAGTGCTCCTCTTTGCTGCTCCTACACTGCTTCCACATGAAGAAGGTGCCACTCATCTTCGAAGGCTCATGAATCCTTTCATGATGTGACGATTGATGGATTACACAGCTGCAGTCATGCAGCCTTTGTTGGACACATGAAACCTTCCATTAAACACACTACAGCCATTGTATTAGACACATTGTGAGGCCTGAAAAAAGCTATAAAAATAGTCTATTGCACTTTCAGTAAGATTTATACAATTTATACACCATTTTAAAAGCCTGAAGGTTGCTGATTATGCTGAAAACTCAGTAATTACCCTCTGCTGCAGATACTTTTACATTTTTGCAAAATTGGTGCAGTTGGTAAACTCGCAAAGCTCAATCAACTCAAGAAGTTCTGATCAGGTCAGCAGATTTTTTTTGGCTCTTTTCTTATTGGATCAGTGAAGTGAGGCTGAATTTTGAGAACAGCTTGAACACGTTATTTTTTCCCACAGTCTCGAGATGTGAGGCAGAGGTCGCAGAGCCAAGCATCTCAGAATATGTAGAGAGTAATCAGAGTAAATATATTCCCTTTGTTCATTCTACTTACCTGGAGCTGTCCATGATGCTGTGCAGGCGGTGGGCGATGGTCAGGACCGTGCAGTGTGCGAACTCCTTGCGGATGGTGTTCTGGATCAGGTCGTCTGTCTCCAGGTCAACGGCTGCCGTGGCCTCGTCCAGAATCAGGATACGAGACTTTCTCAGCAGAGCTCGGGCCAGACACAGCAGCTGCCTCTGTCCAACACTGGAGGAAGACGGACGCATGTTCAGAGAACTCTTTATTACAGACAGAAGTACACAGAGAGGTTTGGCACTCTGGCAGCAGGGGAGACTTTACTAGCATTTCTGTGCTGTGATGTTTTTTTCCCCCCGTAATTTGTTTTGTAACAATTTTACAAAGACTCGGATTAATTTCTCATCATGAAAGTTGAGTCAGACTGTGGATCTATTGTCAAAATACATTTTTGCTCCGCGTTGCATTCTGAAGGAAGAAAAAGTGCTAAGAAAAGTTTGATTGGTTTTTGATATTAGTTAAGGTTTTTTGGCTTTTTAGCTGCCATCAATCAAAAGTACATTACAAGAACATTTGATAGTGACACAACATCTGCAGCTCGAAGAAAATCACTCTCTGTCCCAACAATAGAAACAATACAAGTGTTTTGTTAGGTTTGGGCTGGAAGTACATCTCAACATCCCCTCTTCAAGTGATCTTCTTCTGTATTTATACATTTTTTTACTGGTGAATTTGTGAATGTATGTTAGGATATATTTGCCACGACCCACCTTAAATTTTCTCCCCCCTCTGCAACTTCATGCTGAAGTCCATCTGCCAGTCCGGCTGCATAGTCCTTCAGATGTGAGAGCTCAAGGACTCTCCAAATCTCCTCATCACTGAATTTATTGAATGGGTCCAGGTTCATCCTCAGCGTCCCAGAGAACAGAATTGGATCCTGTGCCGACAGATTCCCATTGGTTAGCTTGTTGTTCAGAGCTCGACACTGAGCCAGGATTTGGGAGTTTTGAGCTCACCTGTGGGATGATGGTGATGTTGTTTCTCAGGTCGTGTAGTCCGATCGTAGCGATGTCGATGCCATCGATGCAGATGCGGCCTTCGGCGGCCTCAATGATCCTGAACAGGCAGTTTGTCAGACTTGATTTTCCAGCTCCTGTGCGTCCGACTATACCGATCTAAGAAAAAAGCACAGGAAGATGATCAATTAACAAAAGGGGGCTGATTGGTGAGGCGGTGGTTTGTGTTCTGGCCTCACAGCCAGACAGTCCTGGGTTTACATCTGGTATCCAATAACCCCAAGATGGAAAAACAGCAAACAAAATGAATGAAGGGATTTTCTAAGATTGCAGTCAGCTCTTGTTTGCTGTAAATATTTCCTCGGTGTAAAGGGGTTGCAGTATATATTGTTCTTTGCTATCTGGGCTTGTTATGCTGGAGCCTGGATATACTCCTCCAGCTCCTCATTATAAAGAAATCTGGGACTTATCAAAGAAAAATACAGGAACAAATAGAGTTGGGGCGACTGACCACCATGCTGCAAAGAAGCAATTGAAAACAAGATACAGCCAATAAAACATCAGCACTGTCCTCCAAAGATCAAAAACAACAAGTGAAGGACAACTGGGGAAAAAAATCATGAAAACACAAGCGTTTTCTTTTCAACATCATAAAAATGTTCCAGGACTGACTGAACATTTAGCTCCTTCTTCGGCTTTAAATACAGGATGCTGTGAAGCTGCTGTGGCATGTGTGGATTTGTATTTTTGGAACATGTGTCAGTGCTGATTTAAGTACAATCTCCTTCAGAAAGGAAACAAATACATGAGACATGAGGTCAGTCTTTAAAGTGCACTGCCTCGAATCTGGGGTGGCAGCATGAGAATTTGGAAATGCCCACAGTCAGTCAGTCAGTCAGTCAGTCAGTCAGTCAGTCAGTCAGTCAGTCAGTCAGTCAGTCAGTCAGTCAGTCAGT
>JAUESE010105488.1:0-11185 GCA_032274725.1 Malacoctenus triangulatus | reverse complement strand
ATGTCAAAAAAGTGCTTCAGAGTGTTGTTCAGCATGGGGGGGGAGTAGAAAATGAAGGCACATCATTGTTTGGGTGTACTATTCCTTTAACATACAAGTGTATATTTCAGGCCCAAAATGTATGAATAAACACCACAGCTCTCATAGGGGTGTCCTCGCCACATAACTAAGAGCTTACTGATGTCTGTCTCACATCATTAGAATTTCTTGTATTTCATGGCAGGTTTTCCATGATGAGTTGTCGTCCATGCGCCTGTGGGTGTCCATGCACGTGTCGGACCACAGCGGCTTCCACTACCGTCAGTTCTTGCTCAAAGAGCTCATCACTGAGCTGTGCCCGACTCCACCTTCCACCTCCTCCACCTGTCCCTCCCCACCCTGGTGTGGCACGGACTCCGCCGCCAGCAGCAGCAGCAGCAGCAGCCTTACACAGCACAGCTCGGTTCACACTAATGGCGAGTTGTGTGGCGGCGAGGCAGCTGTGGAGGAGGAGAGGCATCTCAGCCTGAACTCAGTTCTTCAGCTCTTCCTCCAGGAGATGGAGCTGTGCTCCGACCTCATTCAGTCCTTCCCTGGACATGAGACACTTTGGAGTCACAGGTAAGGACACCCAGCGTCAACAATGGTGTACACATGTTGTTTCAAGGTAATACTGCCGTCCTCTTCTTGGTGTAATCCATATTACACAGAAGTAGGTCAAGCACTCTGATGCACTTGATGGACCAAAAATGCAACTGTGTATGTACAGTAATGTATTTGTATCACCAGATGGATTTGCAGTCAGTGATTCTGTTTATTTGTGAATGTCATCGGTACTGCTCATGGACATTCATTTGATCAATTTAAATGTGAGTGTTTTGCTTTGTTTTCTCATGTATCTCATCACTGCTCCCAGGCGACACATCTTTTACCTGTGGCACCAGTGGAGGACAGAGCACCAGCATCACGACTGCCGAGTCGACAGCAAGATGTCCCACCTCTCCGACAGCGACCCAGAAGGGGGCTCCCATAGCTGCGCGGGCCAGGCCGAGGCGGTGAACGGACAGAGGCACGCGAGCGAACCCATGGAGGTGGACCGCGCCCCCGCGACGGATCCGCACGACAGCAAGCGTCTGAAGCGTGGCGTCCTGCTGCCCAGCCTCCCCACCCTGCCCTCCGAGCACAGCTTCGTCAGGAGCCTCCTCGAGAGCTGCTGTAACCCTGAGCAGAGACGCTTCGCACTTGCTTACGAGAAGTGGTTAGACACTGTTGTTGTCGCACAGTCTTGAGAGAGAGCAACCCGGTAGGCCCATCCTTTCTCAACACTGAAGTTGCCTTTAGACACAAATTTAGGATCAGCTTACCTACCTGTAGTGCTGACTTGAAATACTAGTACTTCAAATGCAGTGATGACTCTAGAAACCAGTCAGGATGCAGCCGAGCCGCTGTGCTTCCTGATCGTAGGTAGGAGGGGGATGAGGATGTTCTCTCTGAGACATCTGGATTCCCTTGAGCTTCATCTGAGCCAGTACTCCTTCAGAATGGAACTCTGTCCATATGGAGCCAAATGGCTCACAGTGAGTCTCTTAGTCTGTTCCCGTCTTCTTTCAGGTGTCTCAATGCCTCAGGTCTAACTTCTTTTTTTATTTATCCTCATCTGCACAGCGCATTTTCTGTTCGTATTTCAGCGACAAAGTAGCTCAATAAAGCTGCTCGTGAAGCGAGAGTGGAGTAGCATTCTGGCTCTCAAAGAAAGGTCGAACATGTTTTTTTTTTAAGAATTTTAAATAGAAATAAATATTCCCAAATGAAATGGACATGAATAAAAAACTAATTTCTGAGCATAAAGTGACCTAATTTCATAGATCTCTTAATTTCTTGTCTGAATCTTAACCGCATAGTATGAAAACTTCTAAGACATCAACAAGGATTGATGATCTCCTTTTTCCGGAATACATAGCCTAAAACAAGGTACACAGGGATCAAGGGTCTCGTGGGGGGGGGTCACATTGCTGGGCTTTCCCTTGTGCGTCTCCAAAGAAGTTGTGCAAACTAGATCACAGCAGAATGCAATGACGTCCAAATCATTCAAACACTCAGGAACTCATTTAAAACCTTTTTTTTTCTGGAAGCAAACTCCCCCACTGCATGAAAGTACATCAGGTACACTTCAGCCATGCAAAGACACCATTGGTACTTTCTTTTTTTGCCGACTCAGCCTTACTCATCACGTCACAGGATGTGTTTCTGCCCCAACGTGTGAGTAATCTTCGGCAGCGCAGATTCTTTTGGGACACACACACACACACTGCAACAATGGAGAACACTGAGGGCCATGTTTGACTTGCCATTTGTACTGCTTTGCTCGCATCAAGCAAACCAAGAGCACCTTGGACTGACAGCTTGTTCTACAGTGGTCTTTATTGCTGTTTGAGTAAGGCTGAAGAGGTACTAAAGGAAAACAGCCACAATTGTAGACTGGTCCCAGGATTCTTTAGGATTGATATGAAACCAACCTTTAAACCGGCAGTTGGGAATATATGCACTGCATGTGACCGGGACACCTTATGACACGATCCACATCGTGCCCTCTGCAGGGTCATCTCTTGTTTTTTTGGTGATACTCAACATTCTGCATTCACCCCACCATCAGGGCCCTGTAGACAGGGCCTAGGTGCTAAAATAACCTGCCACACTTTTTCAATTAAAAACAATGAGCATTTGCCCTTTGTGGGTCTTTCATAAAGCCATAATAAAGCGGATACAGTAAGAGTTTCAAAGTTTAGACATTTACTCTGTCTTTGTACAGCATCCACTTACATGTAGGCTCAAATGATTTGCACATCCTTGCATTCCGACGCCTACGTCTTTGACAACACCACCTTTTTAGCAACAGGGCCTGGTGTGATCATAAAGACCCTCGTGAAGTTATCACGTTAATAAGTCATACATCTTTCTTGATCAACCCTTCTGGAGTTAAACCACAGGCACTGAGCTGATGAGGTGTGTTGATTTAACACGATGTCACATCCCTGTTTTAGGTGATGGGTTTCCGTTCCCTCTGCCCTCACTTGTTGGTGGTCGCAGCAGAATTAAGCACAGCCAGACTCCTGCTTTCTGTTGAGCTTCTGTTTTTTTGGGACTTCCATTCTGAAGGAGGTAACATTTATTAACTATGTCATTTTTCTCCTTGGACTTGGGTTGCTACCCCTGGTCAACTCCGACTCTGGATTATCCTGGCGAACCTGTTCAGCACGTCCTCACTATGTAGCTATGCTTGAACTTGCAGTGGCAGGCGGCTGCGAGAGCAAACGCTGTTGGCTCTGCGAAGCCATCCAGAGTCTCGAGCAAAGACTTCGCATTGGCTTGAAGCGCCGCGTGACGCCAGTTTTGTTGTGCCGGCCATCCTGGCAGTGCTGAAATCAGCCTCGAGCAAAGAGTACACAAGTCCTCCTAATACGCACTGGTGCTACGTGCTGCCACTACCACAAATACTTTATCTGTTATGGGGGAGAAGTGTAATGGGAAAAAGTGATCGGCACTTGTGGCAGTTTGGCAAGATCACTCATTTTTGTTTTTGTAAAGTATTGTCTTAAACAATACGGTCATCTCTTCGCGACACAGTATCTGTTGTTCTACACTCATGTTTAGTTGACAGAAAACATGGTAAACAACATCAGGGTCACTTTAAAACAACAGAGCTGGAAAGAAAACTTCCAAAGAGGCCATCTCCAGCAAGGTGGACCTCTTGCATTCTTGGGTCTATTGTTCTCAATGACAGGTGAACCAATGGGTTCAACAAGACCTGTGGCTGCTTTGGGGTTGGGACCTTTTGCACTGAGTTGGTGTGTTTTCCCTTCACCTGTGTGACGTTTCTCTGGGCTCCATGCCTTTGGCTAATGTTAGCTTGACTTGGTGGAGCTTCTTCACCCAGTTAAATAGTTAAAACTTCTAAATCACAGGAAAATGTAAATAGCCTTGAAGTTTGAAGGTTTTTTTCTAAATGTTATCTTCAGAGGAGATGTGTTCCAGTGGTTCCTAAGGAAAGCTCGTTTTTGCTTGTCTAATCCAGGGGTGTCAAACTCATTGTAATTCAGGAGCCACAGACAGAAAATAGGCTGGACTGGCATAAATTACAGTTTTTTCACCCAAATACTGAGAATTACAAAGGATTCCTCTTTAATATTTCTATCACAAAAATTAGGATCCTAAAAAGGTTACATTTATCATCATGTGTTGACAGTAATCTTATCGCAAAAGTCGTAAAAGGTGGGTGTCCCTCAGGGTTTTCGTCCAAACAGTGTTTTTGTGTCAGAGAAAAGCTCTAACATGACCGATTGCAAGTGACAGTGGCTGCACGTCTCAGCCAGAGTGCACAGTGAACTGGTGCTGAGTGCTGCCCACTTCACTCATGGCCGCTGTGTACACACTGAAAGTTCTGTTCATTAGAAAAAAAGAGACCCAGCATGTGGACACTAGTCCTCAGCGCTGATGGTTCTCAGTTGTGTCGATCCGATCGCTACATTGTGTTCAAGGCTTGCGCCCAAGTACACATGCGTGTTTCACTGGGTGGCATACAGGTCTGATGTCTGACGGGTCTGAGAGAGAGCACCAGCGATGACACTGCCAGTCTCGCACAGATGACTGCACAAAGCAATGGACTGTTCAGTAGAATGGTGCGATGGCACCCAGTCCTGGCTCCAGTGAGAAGCTGTTCTGTGAAAACGGCCAGCTGTCAAAACAGCACAAAGTGGACATGTGCCCTGAGGGCTCCCAGGTTGATGGGGTCCATGTCAACATGTTTTTTTGAACAATAACGCGTTGTCCTGGAATAAAGCACGAGTGGGTTTCCATGAGAGAAGGTGCAAAACACCGCAGTCATTCTGTACTTGCCAGGCGTCTCAAACTCATTAGTTCACGGCCATTTTCAGTCAAATTCATAATTGGGAGGGGGGGTGGGGGGCAAACCTGTGACATCAAACTTACTACAGGACCAACTGACCTTTGCTCAATCAAATGTTTCTTTTTCATCTTTACCACTTAACACAATACATTTACTTACATTTTTCAGCAAACTCCACCTGATCTTTTGTTAGATGGTGTTGCTGCCGTCTGTTCTTCAGTTTGGGGTCTTACAGACATACACACGTTAACAACTGAAGATTACTGTGTTTTTTTTTGCACTGTCCCAAGGTGATGCTGCAGGCCGCGTTCGACCTTCTTGCTGGTCGGACTTGTCCTGCGTGCCACGCGTTGGGCGAAACCCTGATCTGAAGCCACCTCATTGAGAACAGTTGAAGGAAAATGCAGGTGGAACCGAGCGTTTCCAGCCGGGGGGACCGTTTGTGGCCCCAAGAGCTGATGTAGCACGATTGATAAAGTGGCCGCAGCCTCCACATCAACAGCTTTTGAAAAGGCATGCGAGAGACGTTCCAGAGGAAAGAGGCTGGTTGTTTGGTTTGTCTCTGAGAGAGGTTGAAGCTGTCCGTATTTGTAAATAAAACAAAATGATGTGAAGAGACCATGCGTACATTCGGTACATCGCTGCAGTCTGCACAAAGTACAAATGACTATTCATTTGGGACTTACACAAACATCTCGCGGCAGACTGTGCTGGAGAAACGAGTGTCTATATAATTTATCGGGGGTTTTTTTTGCTAATGAATTCCATACGAAAGACAAAGTGAATGAAATCTCAAAATTTCGGTCATATTGCGATGCGCCAAGCAATGCAACCTCGCACTGTCGGATTTCTTTTTGGTGGGAGCGTTCCTGTTTATCTTTTCAGGTTCTTGACCCTCTGTCTGGAGTACACCTGGAGGTGTTTTGCATCCCACGTCAGCTTCAGACTGTTTACTGCACAGATTTAGTTTTTCGTGTTCAACATGCAGAAGGTTCACCTTGTTATATGCAGCGTTTCTTTGTGTTGGCTGCATTTACAGCACGTGTGACCAGATGCACTCTGGAATGTGATCAGCATCTCTGCTGCCACGGACGACAAACGTGTCAAGCTTGTGACATGTGTCTCCTCAATGTGTTGTGTCGGGGTAAATGTCTATTCACTAAAGAGTACTTCACATAGAAGGCACTTGTCACCTCTGCAGGCCACTTACCAGTACGTTCCTTTAGTCGCTGCGCTATAACACCTAGAAGTAAAAATGGTCACTTTCCAATTTGTGTAAATTGAATTGAATGTTTTGTAGCACTATATCTGTATAGGTCAGTATTATGGAAGGCTAAAGTGAGAAGTGCCCCCTTTGCATTGGTACATTTCTGAAGAGACACGTTTTTGTCAGCTAGTCTGGAAGTACAGATCACATTGGAGCCATCGACCAAAAGCCAATGAGATTTCCTTGTGTTGTGCTTGAGTTTCAGTGGTTCAGTCAGTGTCCTTCAGTCCAACCATCAATGTCAGTCAAAACTCAACACAAGGACAAATACAACTACGTACAACATGAGGAGTAGTTAGCTGGGCTCAGGTAAACATGCTTTGGACTCCTAATAACAAACTTTTGCAGTTGACATGGTATAGAAGCGTTATCCAATACTTTGCTTATGTTCATGTGATTTCCACACAGATACTTTTGGTAGTGTATTTTTGCTTCTCACGTTTGGCTTCCGTTCCTGAAGCAGTCTTCGAGTTCTTGACCTATACTGCAATCAGCCACAAGGGGAGACGGTGAATATTTAGATTTTATTATTTGTTTTCATATATAAACGGAACAACACTTTGAGTGCAGACTAGTTGGGTGTCACTCATGTAGCTCCCTGACGACCACTTGTGATGAGCCACCTTTTAGCATCCGGTTTTCAGTCCTTCCACCGCTAACGTTTGGACAACAGAACCCTGGAATGTAGAAATGAAAAGTCATTTCTCTCGTCTGATGTGACGGTGTTCATTCCTTTCGCACTTTATTACCAGCTATTATTTCGGCAAGATCCGTGTTCTTGTTGTTCGAGCACCTTCTCGGTTGTTGTTACCAGTTCATTCGTTGCCAGTGACACTATCAGCACACAAGAGAGCGAATAATAAACTGACACACCCGACGTTTTATGGGTGTACACTGGGCAGCTCTTAAACGTGGCTGGCCTTGTCAGTGGTGTCGTGGGCCTTTTCTGCCGTCGTCACATTTGTGTACGAGTGATGCGATCGAATGGCACGTTGTCGCTGACGAAAAAAAAAAAGTGTCCATTTGGGGGTTGAAAGGAAAAAAGCCGCGTTTGATTGGTGGCCACAGAACGCGTCCGAGTCTTCATGTGCTTCCATATAACCCTAACGATGTTGTACTTCACGTTTCATGTAAACGACAGTTGTGAAGTTAGATGCTTTATCACCTCGAAATCACTGTGTATATGATCATAGATAATCTTTAACGTAGTATTTGTGAGCCATGTATTCTTTAGGTTTGTTCACCGAGAAAGGGGGACATATCAGACTCTATGGTGGGAGCAGGGGTGGGATGGAGGGGTGGAGCATATTTTAACATCCATTGCAGACCTAGAACACAAGCTTTGAATACAAGACTATCTATGCAGAAATGTGTTTTTTAAAGGTTCAACAAGCTTTTAAAAACAATAATGTAGCTCCTGTTGTTTTCTAATTTATTTTTCAGTTGTCCTCAGTGGGAAGGATGCTGAATAATCCCTGTCATCTCATTAATTTCCTATTTATTTATAGATTAAAAGTATTTTATCTTCACTTTCAGTGTTTTGTCGACTGCTTACAATAAAATAAAGCTCATTTGTTCCTACCTGTGTGTTCTCTGAAATCCCTTAAAAGAGCCCAAACCAGTGCAAACAGGCCTTCAGTTACCTCAGTGCTGACAGGAGGTGGAGTCATCTCTGACGCCCCCTGTTCAAGGAAAACTGACTGTCACTGTGCAGACGGGTCAAGGACTCACCCCAAAGATTCCTGCAACCTCAGGTGCGTGGTACAAACCACCAACATACTTCGGCTCCTTTTCTGATCCTGCTTCATGTTTCTTACTCCTGTGGCATCATTCTAAGGGGATGTCTGTTTTGTAATAGAACGCAAATTATTGGCAAGAGACCACTGATTAGTTGAGCTAAGCTCATAGTTAATCTTATCCGTCATCATCTTCTTCCAGGCCACAGCATGTGACAGATAAGTGGTGCAGCCACTGAGGACTGAGTCCAGCTCCTGTAGTGGATACATGCAACAATAGCTCAACCACTAAATAAGTTATCTGGCTGTATTTGTCCACCATTAGATGGTCCAATTCCAGTCGGAATAAGCATTTTACGTGCATTTAATAGTTGGGTCAGTCATTCTACTCTCTCAAGTTGCATGTTAACTCCTCAGTGGTGAAACCAAGAAATAAGCAACCAAATACAAAAAATGCTTGGACGCCCCTGCCAATGCGTGAAATGTTTCTTGGTGTTAAAAAAAAAAACAGAGCTCCGTAGCAGCTCACGTCACATAGACAGCAGCTATTTGTTGTGCTCGGTGATGATGGTGATGATGGTGGTGGCGGTGTGAGGAAGGAGGGGCAGGGAGGCTGGGGAACACACGCACACACACACACGCACACACAGACACACATACCCAGACAACAGCCGCTACAGGGAAGATGGAGGACAGAGCGGTGGCGGCGGAGCGGACCTCCCGCCTGTAAGCCAGCGCATCACGCCCCCGGACAGCAGGTGAGCCCGTGGCCGGCCGGTGCGGCGCGCTGCCGTCCGTCCCCGGTTTCGGACGGCGCCAGCTGACAGCCGACGCCTCCGGCGCAGACGGCGATGCGGGGAGAGTGCGAACATCTCCGGACGTTGTTGTTGTTGTTGTTGTTGGGCTGTGCGGTGTCGCCGCTGGGTTCTGTTGCCGGTTTGAGGAGTGGCTATACGTGGAGACGGGATAACGGAGGAAGTACCATAGAAGGGACAAGGTGGAGGGAAACGTGGAGCAGCGGCGGCGGCGGCAGCGACGCACGGACGAAACGTCGCGCCGGGCTGAAGTGCGACAGCTCTCACACGGCGGGTGGGGGGGATGGGGGAGGGGGGCGCTGTACGGTGGAGGGTGGGGGTGACATGAATGAATCAGCCCACAGAGGCCCTGTTGTTGGCAGGTGCAGCCCCGAGCCACAGTCCAGGCCTGCTCCGCTCTCCCTTCTGGGTCGTGTGTGTGTGTGTGTGTGTGTGTGTGTGTGTGTGTGTGTGTGTGTGTGTGTGTGTGTGTGTGTGTCCCACAGTGGGACTGGATGCGTCCCGCGGACGCCGCGGCCCCGGCTTGTTGCTGGCGGGGATGCTGCGGGAGCGTCCCGCGTGCTGCACCTCAAAATACCGCATGTTCGTCCCCCGACAGCGCGTTCGGAGACCGAGCAGCAGCGAAGCAGACTGCGTGCTCCGCTCGCTCGCTCGCTCGAACCTCGCCTGATGCAGAATAAACCGAGGAGCCGGGGACCCTCGTGTCAGGGTTTGATTGACAGCTGGCACGCCGTCAGACTTCCGGCGCTGCATCTTGTCGATGCCTCGTTCCGATCCTGCATGTTTCACACGTCGCCTTGTTCACACACATCCTGGTCTAATCAATGGGTCGTTATCAGCCTCTGCAGAGGAGCATCGAGCCTTTCTTTGCGATGTGTTGTTGCAGGATGGCATCTGGCACTGAAGCAGCATGCAGGGCTTTGACTCTGTCTCTCTCAGTCTCCTGGTGGAGCAGTCCAGTGGTTGTCATTCAATGACGAATGTGGGACAGTGGGGGGGGGGGGGGGGGGGGGGGGTGTCACAAGTGAAGCCTTGCATCCATTCCTTGGCCTTCATTGAGCAACAAAGCGCGAGCTAAGGCCATCGGTGGTCTTGGAGGGGCCACAGTCATGTCAATGTTTTCCTGCTCTGACACTACTGAGTGTAACGACGATGTAAGCGAGCTTGTTAACAAGCCATGTTGTGTGAAACCAGGGTCAGGGTTGCCCCCTCCAAAACCCCCAGTGCCCACCTCAGCTGGCTCGTCTGCCTCAGGACATCTGGGGGCTTTTTCATTTTGACAAATAGCTAAAACAGACACTGTACACACATATCAGTCCTAAACATTTCATCTGTTTGCAACATGACGAAAATATGGCAGCACACGAACCATGAAACAGAGTGAGACATCTGTTACCAAATGCAGTTAGTATGAAAGCATAGTACTGTACTTTTTCTGCGGTTTTTGCTCAGTGTGTATGAAGCTTTTGAATACAGACAACGTTTTGGCATCTTTTACTCTCATCTGTGTAGGCTCTATCGTGGTCGGATATTAGTGGGGGGTTTTTTTCCCCCATATTTTACGATGACCAAATTGCAAGGGGGTCTCAGGGTTTCTTTATGTCCACAAATGCAGCTTCCTTCCCAACATTATAATGTCAGAATTAGAAGGCGAAGCCTCTTGGTTTCGGTTGTGTTCTGTCCTGGCAGGGGTCACATCGGGTCAAGTCGTGTCTTCTGGCAATGCTATCTGTTGTTCATTGCCACCTAAGTCGTAACCAAGGAAATGGACTGTGGCAGTGTGACGCACAGCTCTCTCGTGAGTAATATCTCCTCCAATCCGATGCAGAATTGCAGTCAGCGCAGTGCGTTTGAAAGGAGATGACAGTGACAGTCGTGCGCGCTGAGGGTGGTGGAGCCCGTTGAGGAGGTGACCGGACCAGATGTGGCTTTGATCCTCCCACACAGAGGGAATCCAGCAGTAGACAAACACAGACGCCCAGGAAAAGCTCGTCTCTCCGATTTGTCTTCAGAACTGCAGAAAAAAAAAAACAACCACAAAGCTGAAGCATGAAACTCGTATTTAGGTTCTCTTTTGATCGCCGTTTGTTTCATCGGTCTCTTTTTGCAGTCTGAAGGACTTTCCCTCGCTGCGTCTCAGACAAGAGATGAGTGCAACTTATCCAGCACACTTCCTTGCAGCCACATCTGTGACACTCTGATGCATCTCCAGTCTACTGTTGCCAACAGTGATGGGTGGATAACTCAGGTTTGCTATGTTTGACATACATACATAGTCCCAGCAACAATTACTAATGAATGGATCCATTTCAGGACCACAGTAAAGAAGCTTTTTGCAGAAATCCCTTAAAGGAATAGTACACCCAAAGAATTATGTGCCTTGTTTTTCTACTCCCCCCCCATGCTGAACAACACTCTGAAGCACTTTTTTTTACATCTCAAATGCAGCTGGAGATCTGGGAGGTTTCTTGTTATCTGCCCACGT
>JAUESE010105463.1:0-11186 GCA_032274725.1 Malacoctenus triangulatus | reverse complement strand
GGAGTTTGGGCACTCCGGGTTACTTCCCTCTGTTGTCGCCACCATTTTAATGCATTAAATGACAAACACACATGCACACACACACACACACACACACACACACACGGTGCAGGGGGAAGGTTCATAAGTCTGGAAACTTGGGAAGTAACAGGGTTGGTGGTGAGTTCTCGCATCATCAACAAGGCTCAACTTGTGAGGCCCAGCTCCCCTCGGTGGGAAGACTTGCTTCTACACCACGTGGGTTTGGAACCCCATGGTGTCCGTCTCATGGTGCTGCTGTGTGCTGACAGTGATTGGCTGACGGGAGTGTTCTTAGACTTGTTGGGGCCCCATCTTTGGGGGGGTGGTGTGTTGGGCTGCAATCCCCTGTCTGCGACTCACTGTGGTCTCAGCTAGCACACAATGGCCCAGGTTCTTCACCTCCCATGGAGGGCAGTGGCTGTATCCCCAGGTGTATGGGCACTCACCTGCCATTACTGCTCAGCTATGGGGTCCTCGGGGCATGAGGTGAGCCACGGTTGCAGTTCCACTTTTCCTGCTGCCAGTGCCCTTTACATCTGGGCTTCTCTCCTGCTGTGCTGGTGGCTCCTGCTGGGGTTACCGTCTGGCACTCTGGTCGGCCTCCTAGGGTGTGGCGGCTCGGGTGTCGGGTTGAGTGGGTAGCTGTTGGGGGGCCACGCAGGCTGCACCTCTCTGGTTGGCCGAACACCGGCGGTCTGGGTCTGGCCCCGAGTTGTGGTTCCTAAGGCTACCCCCACCGCATGAACAATGAATGCTCACTATTTTACCTACATCAGTTACTGTCACCAGGTTATTGCTTGATGAGCCCACAGATAGCTTTAATTGAGCTGCTTGGGTCATTCAGGTATTTGGCCACAGGTGATATGACTCATTATGTACTCTGCATTTACTCCACCTTCATTCTACCCTTCACTCCTGTTTCTACCCACACACCCTCTGAAAGCTCTGCGTATGATTAGCAATCATTCTTTACTTGACAAGCAGATGACAGGATATGTAGTTGCCAACTGAAGACCGAAACCATATTTTAATGACATGGCAACTCAACGCAATTTCAATCAACTACCCAACTTGTAGAACGCATCCAGAAGGCTCCCCATCTTAGAAAACCGAGTATGGCGGCACCATCCGCAAAACTACTCATGCTGCTGTAGCAGAGCCAAAAGGGTATTTTTTTTTGCAACCTCACTGGTCCTTCTTATATATGAAACTATGCATCTTTTGAATAGTCTACTGTCCCTGGTCACGAGTGGCTTCTGCCTTTTCTGGTGTCAATGCACTACTGAACCTTAATGGACTTGAGCTGTGATGTGCACCTTGATTTATCTGCCATGACTCTGTTCTTCTGTGAACAGACATTGCTTCAGCCAAGAGACATACGTTTGTTGACAAGTTTTTGTCATGTAGAATTTTTCACAGCTTTGATTTACTTGATGCAGTGGCTCCTTACATTAGTGAAAATGAGCTGCACACAATACATATGGAGGAACTACATAAAATTGTATTTTCCCATTATTGAAACAGGAAAAAAATGATCCCCACATCATAGATTGAAAAGTACAAAGAAATTAAAAAAAAACAAAAAAAAAAAAAAACACAAATGACAATGAATTTTCTTCAAGTTTGAACACTCAGAGCAAAATATCCAACAACTTATGCTCAAAATATTTACCATATCCACTAACATCAGAATGAGATCAATGATGTAACAAACATATGTACACATGCATAGTCACAATGGTGAGAATAGCGTAGAGGTATACGACTGTGTGTGTGTGTGTGCGTGCGCGTGTGTGTGTGTGTGTGTGTATGTCAGGGTGGTGATGTCAAGTGCCCACCCATCAGCAACTACTCCATGTCTGGAACTGCAGTGTTTAGCAGCCATTTATTCCCAATCGTCAAGACTTGGAGGTGACGAGTACCTTCTCTGCTGCCTGTACAAGCCTGGAGTAAAAATATTGAAGGATAAAAAAGTATTACACCATTTGACTTAAATTACGATAAATGCAACGCATTCCATAAACATAAAAAGCCAACATCAATGCCCACATGTGAAAGTACAATGATGATTATTTTGTGAGTGTGTTTGGTACCAATATGCCTTCACAGCAGCCCAAACAATACTAAATTTCTCCACAAAATAGAAAAAAAAAAAAAGGAACTCTGATCTCTGGAGAGGACAAAACAGCTCTGGTGTCAATGCACCTTAAAACGCTGGAGGACCAAAAGTCAGTGGGAATGACCCCAAAATGTTCATTCAAGAACTGACAATTTTTAAATGATTGCCTGGTAATAAAAGTTTAAAAGGCATGTTGATGGAAACCCGAGGGGCTTATTAAGCTGATTTGAACCGTCAACTGTTGGTAATAAAAATGCAAACCTTACCTTGTGTTTGCGATCCATCTGCCCGTTTCCTCCATTTGTAATGATCAGCAACAGCATGACCTATTGTAAAATTAAAAATAAAGACTTTTAAGTCAACTGAACCATTTCACAAGAGTGTTAAAAAGCCAAGAATACAAAAAAGACACACTTTGTTGCCTCGGTGGGTTGAACTTTATGTCCCTCGTCCTCTCTTTGGCCTCAGACTTGGTTTTTTTCATCAAAGGGGTTTCGGACTTGCAGGAACTGAGTCTCCGCCTCGTTTGCCTGACAGATTTACTGGGCCCAGGAACTGCTTCTCTCCTTTGGTCCACATTACTGTTGGTTCTCGAGTTGTCCCTCGTGTCCAAGGTCGCTTTTCGGGGTCTGTTTATTGGGTGATAGTCATTTCCCCACATGAGCCTCACTTTGCTCATTGCTGAAGAGCAAATCTTCATTGGTGAACTGGGAATGTCCGATGTTGGCGGGTGGCTGAGAGAGTGAGAAAGATGGAATCTGGATGGTGATGGTGTTGGATCATGTGTATGTGTTCCAGACTGGGACTCCCGCAGTACATGAGGTGAATTGCTTGAAATGTTTGGTTTTGATGCAAACCTTTGTGGCTCATTTCTGTTCAAATGCCTTGTCTGCTCCTCAGCCAGATGGGACTTTCTGCCGTTTGCCACCAAGATATTTGCAGTCGCCCAAGTTGTTCTACATTCTGCCTCACTGTGGACTGGAGACTTTGACAGTTTTGAGTGTTTAATTGGCGATGATTTCTCTGCACAGACGCGAGAAACTACACGACTTGAACCAGAATGCAGAACGATGCTATTCCCCAACTGGGACAGCATCTTCTCTGGCTTTTTGTGAGACACACTGTCCTCCATCGCTGGTGAAAGATGTCGTGTTTTCATCCTTTTTTTTTGTCCTTTGGAAGCCATCTGTGAGTTATTGACTTGCGACCCGTCTGATGTATCGGACAACCCATTCTCACCGTTTCCCAGTTCTGATGAGCCTTTGGGTGTCCTTTTCGCCATTTCACTTGAGTCTTTTTTGGCTTTGTGAGGCTCAACATTGCTTTTCGATCCCATCCCCCTGCTGTTTTTCTGCAGAGAATGCTCAGACTCAGCTGTTGCATCAACTGGTCTCATCCTTTCCACACATGAGACGAGGGCAGAAAATGGAGTCTGCTCCTTGAGCTGGCAACGGTGCTTGAGCCCTTGAACAGTCTCTCTTGATTCCTTCTTTGACTTTAAACACAAAGAACTGTCTCCACACAGTAAGTCTGAAGACGACGTGCTCTGTTTTTTAGCAAGTTTCAAATGATCCTCGTCAACATCCTCCTCCGTGTCAGTTATATCAATGATTTTGGCAGTTTTAGGAGGATGTGAAGGTCCACTTTTCACTGAATGTGAAAAGGATGGTCTCCTTTTCATGAACATCTTGGCCCTTTTGACACAACTTTCATCATCTGTGTCCGACTCGGTGTTGGACTCATCTTTCTTCATAAGCACCTTTCGTCGACTTTGGGTTTTACCTCTCTGCAGCTCTACTCTCTCTTCGCCCTTTGCATTATTTCCTCCAGAAGGTGAAAGTGTTGCCGAGTTCAAAGCCTTCCTGGATACTGTCAAATAATTCCTCTGTGGGGAAGGTGTGTAATCTGAACTGTCCTCGGTCTCACAGCTGCTGTCAGACTCACAGCTGGAATGTTCGCTGTTCTGAAAAGTGTGGCTTTTCATTTCAAGAATGTTCTCTTCTGATGCGCCTTCAGAACAATTCTTGGGCAGGGCTTTTTGGACTTGTATATCAGTCGGTATGGTGTCTAACAACTTTTGTGAAAAAGAAGCTGAACTCAACACTGGACTTGAAGGTGCCAGGTGAGGTTTACTTGTCATATCTCGAGTTTCTTCTTCCTCCTCAAGGTTTACTTCCTCAACAAAAATGATCCCACACATATGTAAAGGTACCACAACCCAGTCGTCCATGTCATTATTGCCTTCTTCCTCATTTTCCAAAGCAGAAGGACTCAGTGAGGCATTCACAGGTCCATCCAAATCCTTCTCACTGGCACATTTAGGGCATGGCACCAATTTAAAACCGGTCTCAGTTTCAACAAGATATGGACAACAACAAGTTTGTGCAGTTGCTGGTTTGTTGGCTGGAATCATTTCCATTTGGTCTGTAGTTCCACTTGCCAAATTGTTTGTTCCAAATCCTGTTGAAAGAAAAGGCATTTCCTTAGCAGTGTTTGCAGGCCCCTCATCCTCACTTATATCTTCAAAAGTTTCTGTAAAATCAGAGTCTTCAAGCACTGCAATCGACTGTTGTGTGTTGGGCTTCATTGCGTTCTCTGGATCTGAAACATCTTCATATTGTGGATCTTTGACAACAGTCAGGCAGAGAGATCTTTCAGAGGGAAGAGGGTTTTGGCCTCTTAAATCGCCACTTTTCCCAAAAGCGTGGGAACTTTTCAAGTGTGACATGGGCAGGTTTTTTTGGGTCAAAGTAGCCTTGCCCATATTTTGAACACAACTTTTTTCACTTGCCAACTTTGGCTTGGAATGTGAAGTCCCCTCCTTACTGGTGGCGTGGAAACACTGCAGACCTTTGGATGTCGACAAGCTTGTTTTACATTGTACACTTTCCCCACTCACTGGATTGGAGCTTTTATCTCCCATCTCTGCTGGTGGCAAGTGCTTCAGAAAAGTTGGAACATTGCACTGCGGGTATTTACAAGGCACTTTTCTCTTAACATCTGAGCAAGTTTGGTCCTCGTCTGTGCCTAAAAGAGGCGTTTGTGCTGTAAGAACCACTGGACTCTGTTCCTCATGCTTTTGGCAAGTAGCAGCCACATCAAGCATGATTTTGGGATATTCTGTGGATGCAAAGAGATGAATGTTACCTCTCTCACCATTCCAAAAATTCTGCAGTAAAAATTCAGCAACGTTCTCTGTCTGTGAAATGGTTTCAACTTTCTCCAAAGAAGCAATTAATTCTTTCAATGCAGTAAGAGAATAATGAATTGTACTATATCCATTCATTATATATTTGAAACACTTATGGAAATCCTCATCACAATATCCTTTAGCTTTGCAGTGGTTGGAGTCAACAAGTTTGCTACTATCATTTGCATCATACCACATTTGTAGGGGTAAATCTAAAGCTTCAGTGACAGACCAAGCGCTGTCAGATTCATTAGGGCAAAACTTTAAGTGTTCTACAGAAGGGTTGGGTGTACCTGTGGAATGTCTCATGGATGCAGACAGACAGCTATTGTCGTCAGACTTGGAAGCTAATGCTGGAGTGCTTTCTTTGCTTTTTAACTCATCACCTTTGAATACTTGTCCATCTGCTCCAGTTCCTTGCTCGGGAACCAGACAGTCATGAACTCGCATCGGCACATCTCTCTCGTCGGAGGCAAAGGAGTTGAAGTGACAGGCGGCATGGGTCACATTTTGCAGATTGTGGTCAGGCTGGCACCGACTGGCCCTGATTGCCGCAACCTTTTTGCGGATTAGGTCCTGTAGTTCCTTGTTGGTACAAATAACTGGTGAAATTGGCGGCGATCCAGCCTTTGCAACTGAAGATTGGTAAACGGGATTATCCCTGCGACCAGATGAACTCTGGAGTTCCATGTCGGCATCAGGTTTTCCAGGCAAACATGATGAGAAACTGGTGAAATATTTTGCAGTTGGAGGATGTCCTGTTAATAATCCTAAAAGCAATGGAGAAGTTTCAATAGCTTTACACTTGAGCACAGAACTCTTTGATGCAGAAAACACAGCGCCTGCTTCACTTCTTACTTGGTGACGACTGCTCTGCAAAGTACAGTCCCGTGGTTTCAGGCAACGGAGTCCAAGGCTCGATTTCCTTGTGTTTGACTTTTGGTTGGGGCGGTAAAATCTTTGCTGGAACGGGGCTGCACAGTAGTCACCTCCGAGTTCCCCAGGGTGCTGAACGGTTACCATGCTGGTGGTCCTTTCACTTTCCCGATGAGACACTGGTCCAGGTGTGATGAAGCTGCCTGCAGAGGCACCACGAGCAACAAGGACATGCGGGTATGGGATGACAAGTCCTTCATTGGCCGTGTTGCACCGCATGGGAGGCAGGCTCCGAAGTGACGACTTCCATTAGGTGCATCTCTTCACTGAGGAACAAATCAAAAAAAGGACAAGTGTCAAAATTAGAGGTATTCTTAATACTGCAGTTAACAACCTAGACTAAGGAAGCAGCTCCCAAGATCAGGTTTGCAAAGCCTTTGAGAACACCAGATCTTTGACAAAATAAAACTGACCAGTTAAAGTTATAGGTGATGGGGAACTGCCATTCCCCCAGGATTGTTGTCCACATGTCCACAGGACCAGCAGCTCCACTGAGGGCAGACAGTAAGGGCAATACATTTCTTAAGATCATGTACACTCACTGCTTTCCCAGGTACTTGTAATACCTAGAGATTATAACCAGGCCTGCCGAAAGATCATTCTGCCTAAATTATTCCAATACGTGCAGGTGCCAAACCACAAGTAAACATGCGAAAGTCAAGGCCTGTTCAAATGTCACGGCCACATATCACTGATTTGTGTCCCAGCCTACAAACTTCTCAGGAAAAGTCTTAGAATGGCTACAAGAGTGGTTCAAACCTGGCCCAAGGGATTTCTCAGCCAGCTAGAAGAGTAGACTATTTTTGGTCACCTGGAGCTGAATGAACATACTGTAATCCTTCGTGTTTAACAGGTCTTGCACAATCAATGTCACTGAGGACAACTGGGCCAGTGACTGCTGAGGTGCAGAGAGCCTGGCAATTCTTTCAATGCCAGTGAGGGGGAGCAGTACATGAACTGTAAGGGGCACTGATGACGACCTTTAAAGCCCTCCCCTTAGACAGTCCAGCGCAGCACCATAGCTTAAAGCAGAGCCTTTTTGTCCCAGTCCAAAAAAAGAAATCCAATCAAGCAGCCTCAGGGACTACGGACAAGTTGCATGAAGGTCCAAAGTCATGAAATGCTTCATGGGGCTTGTCCATGTCCACCTCAAGTCATGCCTTCCTGTGGACTTAGACCATTTTCCACACTGCAGGGAGCCACAGAGAGACAGTGTACAAGAAGAAGGTTCAGAGGCTTTCAGACTGGTGTTTGGCAAATAACCTTCAGCTGAGCACCTGCAAAACCAAGGAAACTGCTGCATGGGAGGAAGAGAACAGGCCCACTCTACTGCTGATAGATGGTGTATGAATGGAACAAGGCTCATCATTTAGGTTTCTAGGCGTGCATGGAGGCCAACAACCTTTCATGGCGCACCAACACTGTTGCTGTGAATTGGCAAGACTCGCCAGAGCCACTTGAGCCACAGAGCCAAAAATGAAATCTTGAGGCCAAACTGGTGCAGATTTTATAGTTTCACACTGGAAAGTGTGCCAACGTACTGACCATGGTGTGGTGCACCAAAGCCAGGAAAAGAAAAAGCCCTGCAGGTAATTCGAAAGACCACAAAGAACAGCATTGGTTGCTCCCTGTCCTTGCAAGAGAACACTGAAATCCACATGGGGGTAAGAGAGCACGCAAGATCCTTGCCAACCCCAGGACCTCAGCCATCCTCTTCCCAACCTTCTGCTGGAGCAATCAAAGCATCAGAATACAAAAAAAACAAAAACAAAATCCGAATCTGTCCTTGTTTCAGTTCTCCTCCAACCTGCTCAGACAATTACCTAAAATGTTCGTGATGCAGCTGACCTCTGGCTGCGTGCCTCATTTGCATGAAGTTCTTTGGACTCTGCTTAGGCAAATGTGATGCTGCAAGCTCCAGCTGACCGAACTGCAACACACCCAGAGTGCGCCGCTTTGCAGTTCATTGACAAGTAAAGGGAAGCGGTAATATCAACCATACCTGTGGACACTTCAAATATACAGTGTACCTCAACAGAAGTAAACAAAACATATCCCTTTGGATAGTTGTAAAAGTGTTATTTTGAAATTCTGAAGTTTCGAATCCTCAATTTGTATGAAATATTTAATATTCAAAATGGAGGAAATTTTCTTATAATGCAAATCTTTGACAAAGTTGCTGCTGGGGAAAAGTGACTGGTTTATTGGGGCCAAAAGTATGAAAATTCACACTGAGCAGACTCAAAAAAAAAATTTGGATATTGAGCACAGGTGCCGAGAATGACACGTCGGTGTAGACCAATGACAACGTGGAACTTCTGCGTTGGATCATATTTGCTTTGAGATTTTTTGTTTTTTGTTTAACCTTGCATATTTGATCGCTTTGACGCAATGCTTATTGTCTCTGTCCAAAGACTGGGCAAGTATTTGACTTTCAAAAACCTACAAAGACACAATGGAGAGCATTTTTAGATTTTTGTGCTCAGGGAGCCATTTCCAAAGAAATACTCATGACTCATTTTAACTTTAGCAGCATTTCATCGAGTGGATGGTTGTCAATAACTTTTTTTATTGGCCTGAAACTGATCTCTCATTTAAAGTAAACTTTAAGTGTTACTTACAAGGAGATCCTGTGTAAATATTCTCTATGCCAGGGGTGGGCAATCCTGGTCCTGGAGGGCTGCAGCGCTGCATGTTTTCAATGCGTCCCAGCTTCAACACACCTGATTTCAATAAGCTGTTTGTTATCAGGCTCTGCTGCGGAGCTGCATGACGACACCAATAAGATTCAGGTGTGTTGGAGCAGGAACACATTGAAAACATGCTGCGCTACGGCCCTCCAGGACCAGGATTGCCCACCCCTGCTCTATGCCATGCTTGTTTGGTAAATAAAATTAATGCAATGGTATAATTTACAGTCTAGTGCAACAAATACTGTCACATTAAATTGTACGAGTGTACCATTCATCCATGAAAAAGGCCACAACTTTTTTGTATCATTCTTTCGTTACATGATTGGTTGCTTTAAACATCCAAATCATCATCTTAGCTTCATCAAGAAACACTGGTTCAGCTGAAGCGTGCACAATATTTGGTGAGGAATTAAAGTGTTATTGTTTTGGACTGCCAGGGATACAAACTCAAAGCTTTCATGTTGATAAGGTGAAAAAACAATGGCAGAGATTTCCCGAAGCAAAAAACACCCGAGACAAAAAAGGAAGGAAAACAAAAAAAGGCTGGTTCATGCAAATGTTGTGAAATGTGCTCTTTTGTAATGAGAGACACATACCTTGTTGCGTTGCTAAAAGTTATGCGAACCTAGAGTTAAGTTCGTCCATGTCTGTAAAACAGTAAGTAAGTGTGGCACTTAAAGTGTACAAAGTATTTGAGAATGAGCAATCATCACTCTGTCAGCTGCGTGCTGAGGCACATTTAACGAGGAGTTATTGTCATTTTTTTAGGATAATGTAATTTCCAAGAAGTTTAATACTTTGTTGCATGTTTATCTACTTTATTCATTGAATAGATGAATCGGTGAGAGGAATTTTTTTCTGCCAAATACCAGATTCAGCCTCAAAAAGTTAGTTCCCACTCATCCTCAAAACAGCTCATTTTGTTTTCCGTTGCACCAAGTACTGCAAACCCGAAACATGCATGCCGTCCTTTGCAAAACACACAACTCGAACCACAACAATGTAGGGTACTACAGCAATGTCAGGCATGTTGCTTTACATGTCAACAACATCAGGTCCTCAAATTCTGCAGTACAAAAAATACGATATAGTATTTATTATTTATTTTTCCTTTGAGCAACGCAGTACCTAGTGTAGTGGTGAACTCTAACTGACCCCACTCCTGGTCACTTGCAACATGTCTCTTGCATACATTTAATTTATAGGCTTCAGATGTTTGCAGGTGCCAGCAACTGACTTGTGTAAGAACCAACATGCTTCATGACCATCTCGGGATGTGGCAGCTGGAATGCAGCTCAATATATAAAACTCGTGTGTCCGAAGAAGTATCCTCGAAAGATACACAACTCCTGACATGCCTGCACTGTCCATTCTCTATCTGTTGATAAACAAGTATGGTAGTGCTAATTGGCTCTCCTCATCTTTGCTTAAGACCAACTGTCCAGGAGAGTCATCACATGGACTACGTTGTGTGATTACATCGCATCTTTGTTCTGATCAAAGTTTACAGTTTCTGCATTTTTAATTTGCGACAGGTTTGACATGAACCAAGTAAAGCAGACAGAGTGAGGTCAAAACTAAGCTCATTTTGGGTCATGTTGTCTGAATATTGAGCATATTGCCACAGTTAAGGTGCCAGTGAGTAACCAACGCACCTGAATGAGGTAGCTCTTCCAATTAAAGCCTGACTTAAGTCATGAATCATCAACCCTCTGCGTTCTTCTCCCATACGACTGTAAAACCACTCGTTTGTTGCGTTTAATGCTTTTGCACTTTTAATCGCTTAAAGGGAACTTTACATGTGTAAAAGTAGACTTACTTGCTATCCAGACTTGAGCGATGTTCATCAGTTACGAGCCGTAACATGTTTTAGAATCAATGGAGGAGAAAAGTAATCCATCAGGGAAATACTTTAATATTGGATCACTTCAGGAACAATACAACGTGACAGATGTACGTTTTATCCTCTTATTTCTCGAAAATCAAAAGGGCTGCCACCGTTTAACATGCGCCACTTCTGTGTTAGAAGTGGCGCATGTTAAACGGTGGCAGCCCTTTTGATTCTCCCGTCCAATCACAAATTGTGTTATTCGATTGTGAATCGCGTTTAAATCAGCTTAACCAATTACGTTGCAAAAAATTGGGGAAGCGATCCTTAGAGAGTAAACATTTTTCTTCATCACAACCTGATGTCTCTGGGTGTGTGGGTGTGTGTGTGTGTGTGTGT
>JAUESE010105429.1:0-11188 GCA_032274725.1 Malacoctenus triangulatus | reverse complement strand
CAGCCGGGATGGAGCCGGTCTGAACTCGGATTCAGGTGAAGACGTTTTGATTCTGTGTTTCTTCGCCGTACTGGAACCGGAAGGCGTCGTCGGGGACTTGGAGTATGACACGATTCAGTCAGTTCGGTTTTACAGCAAGATGAACCTTAAAAAGAATTTGGAGCAGCAGCGTGGCACGATAAATCACTTTAGAAAGAATATCTGCCACGTTTGGCTTCAAGTAGTTTTTTTGGGGGGGGGAGGAATTTTCTCTGTGCGCTGACATTTCTGTTGTAGCAGTAACAATAAATGTCCTGATTCTGTTTGTCATATGAAAATAGAGGCTCCTGAAAAGACAGCCAGTATAATATACATCTTCCTGTGATGTGTCCTCTATGAAAGAATGCAATTTGGAGCAATTTAAACCTGGATCTACTTTGCAGGTGGCCAGCACAAGTGCTGGACTGATTCCTTTTGATTTCCTGTTGCCTCTCATATTAAACCCCATTGAAGTGTTGTGACAAAGCTCTCAAACCTGGCCTGCCTTTACACTGAGAAGACAATAATATACTGTTGACTTGAACAGCAAAAAGCAGCTCTCGACACCTACATTCACCATCCGCGCGACAACAAGTTAAACCAACGTGACCGCGGCCCCGGGGCTGTTCCCTGAGAGCGGAGAATAATCCCTGCCTGCCACGTCTGAGTGGTGTAAAGACGGTTTTCATTTGCTGGTAAAATGTCGCCCACTTCTCTGCTCTCATCCCGATATTGTCGGCCGTCTCTGACAGTGAGACGGCTGTTTTCTAATTGCTCTCCATATTAATTTTCCATCCTGGCAGTCACATGGCAAAGATTGATTAAATCTAAATTGTTACTACAGAGTCTTGATGGAGCCTGTGATGCAGAAGCTGATGAAAGTATCACAGGAAACGGAGGAGGGGGGGGGGAAATCGGATAACGCCACCAGCAAGGAGGAGAGGCCGACCGTCTGCGGTCGGTGGCCCCCGAGTCGAAAAGCATGCTTGGGACCTAACAGGCTTGGGCCTGTGTGATCCTAACTCGGGGAACGAGGCTTAACATCGAGTCAGTCCCGACTACAGCGGTGGACAGTTCTGCGGCCAGCTGAGGCTGAGGCTCGGCCAAGCAGCCTCCTACACTACTCACCGGGGAGAGTCCAAGCACTGCTGTCATCCCAGCCAGCCAATTCAGTCTGTGGGCCATAAATCAGCCTGGAGGCTTGGCTCCTGCGGGAGCGGCAAGATGGAGTGTGATGGTCTTGTTTTTACAAACAGTAGAGGGGCACCCTTACTGCGCCACGTAAGCCATCATTCTCTGCACAGCACCGAGTCGTCTCCTTCTCCCCACAGCATCTGGTTCAGTCACATCAAACTATCCCCCCTCGAAACCTCCGGATTCATCCCTCACAGCTCCCCGCACACGGCCATCCTTTATGCTTCTCCTCCTTCTGTCCTCCGCTCTCATCTAATCAGTACCGCTGTCTCACGTACATTGATGTAATTAAATGAATCCTTCACCCAAAAATCTCTTGCTCGCGTTTCTGCCTATCTGACTCGAATCCCTTTCAACTCTCCCAGTCAAACATTAATTGTCGAGAAAATTAGACACACTGGGTGGCCTTGTTAGTACTGTCGAATGGCTGGTGAAGTCAGGGGTTCGCGTGGCCCCGGTTCTATTTCGGAGTATTAGCAGCAGTCAATTTATCAGGAACAAATCCACCGTCTAATCCATCCTGCCCTGCAGAGACTGTCTGACAGCTTGTCACGTCCACCAGGCCCGCGTGTATCCTCCAAAACGCTGATGCAAAATGGCAAGTTAACTTCATTTCGGGTCGGATTTTACGGTTATGTTCTCTTTGCGAGCGCTTGTCAATATTTGTTTTAAAAGCTTACGACAGTTCGAGTCAAACTCTGCGAATGTTTACCTCCTCCGTATGTTCCCACCCTTCTTGCTGCTCTGCCCATCCAGCAGAGCCGGAGCTTTCTATAATGGGCCCCGCTATAAAGAATGAATTTCCAAAGTGGTGTTGACAAACAATGCACTAGCTTCTAAATTGGTACAAACAGCATCTGTTTAACAGCTGTGTAACAGCAGCGGGAGGGGGGGTGAAAAAAAGAAGCAATCGCTATGCTGTTTTATAAATCACTTTGTCATCGCTGAGTACTGTTCTGCTCAAAAGCAGGACCACTAGCCAATGGACTGCTTGATGTAGTGGAAATGATGCGGACTGGTTGTCATGATGACATACGTGGGCGGGCTGGTTTCAATGCCCTGAAAACAGACACAGTTTTGCTGAGAGGATTCTCCCACTATACAGCGCCCTGCTTCTAACACGACTTGCTCCCAGATGATGCAGTGTCTCAGCAACAGTTTTTAGGGCTCTAAAAGCATCACCCTTGGCTTCTGCCATGACATATGCAACGGTCAGAGTGGGGGAGGGGGGGCAGGATTTACTGTAGTCAGGTCTTGTGTGATCCGCAGGTTTTTCGACCAGTCAGGGTCGTGATTCATGCTCCGGTTTTCATACATTACATGAGCCAGTGACTGTTTAACACTCCCAATAGGCTCTATGAACTGGATTTAACCCAGGCAGGGAGGCAGCGAGAGACAAGCCTGACTGCACAAGGATGAACTGTGGTGGGGAGGTAGCAGAGAGGTTCTTAACATGGGCTCAGGCACCAACGCCACGCAGGCACGTGCACACTAAATGGCGGGAATGCTGATATTAGACATGCCTGAGAACGACCAAACAACTGAACCGTGCTGCAAATCCTGCAAACATGCAGATGTGAGTGTGGATCACTGACCAAAGACTGAAATCCGTTCACATGAAACCAAAACAGCCTTTGACTCAATAAGCAAAAAATCTGGAAATTCCAATAATTCAAATGGGCATTTTGAAATTTCTAGTGGGTGAAAAAAAAGCATAATAAAGATGAAACAAAAGTACGAAAAGGAAATCCAAAAACCACTGAAAGTTATTTCTCAGAAATCTCTCATGATGATGTGTGAAACTGTGATGAGGCGTACTTTGGCTCCAAGTGAATAAGATACAACTACTAACTGTAAAAGAGCAACTGATATGTCTGAGCCTCTCTCCACGACAAGATAATGTTGCCAACCACACTGCTCTCTTAGAAAAAGAGACACGAGCTTGATAACTTTATTGTAGTGAATCAGTTATTTTTGTGGTCACATATAAAATTACCTGGAAAAACTAATCAGGGTTGTAATTTAGTGATGTGTTTCATCCGAGAAACTGGTGTCTCTGGGTTGTGACTGTTTTAAAGACAAAATTATCTCAAAATATTAAAGATGGAAAAAAAATGCAATTAAAGTCAAAATTGAACTGAAACTCAAGCTCTTTTTCTTCTTCTAATTTCACGTAATTCCACTTTGAAGACGATTAAAAAAAACATCTTGCAGTGAGGAAGATTTCCTGAGTGTCTGAAGGAAATGGGACAAAGTTGTATTTCAGTTTGTATCAGAGGAGCCTGTTTGATGGTTAGAGTTGCCGCAGTAACTACTCGTTCATCACCTGTTTTCTCGCGTTCAAAGCAAATAGTGTGTCGACTGTGATCGCCATATGGACAGTACTTCTTGGGCGACTGAACTGCCTGCAGAGTTCTTAACCTTAACAACAATTTAGAAAACAATTCCTTTGATTATGACCAAAGAGATGATATAATTTAGGTTTACAGTCTGTTGCATTTTAACAGGTGTTATGTCGTTTTTTTATGGCTTGAATAACAAATGTGGACAGTAAAGCCAGGTAATAAATGTCACGGAGTGATTATACCAATGAACGTGTGCGTCCCTCGCGTATCAGTGCCGTGATGTACTGTGCTGACATGTGCTCGGCCATTATGCCGCATCAAACATCACACTCGTCAATTGCGTGCATCCAAATTACCCTTCTAATGATGAGTTACAATTTAACCTGTGCTCAGGCGCCCCGGGCTCACAACAACAGCACAGCGCGCTCCCGACGCTCAGCACAGCGGGCTGCTGGCGTCCCATTTGCCAGACCTGCGCGCTCCGCTCGGCGGCGCCACGCCAGGCAGCCACACCGTCCCCTCGCCCGCCGCTGTCGGCTTGGCTCGCTTCCTCCGCAACGCGTCGGCAGAGGACATCTTTAAATAAACTGGAACAAATGCGGCATTTCTGTGTTTAAGCTTGACCGAGCTAGCGAGCTAATTTGCTCCTAAACCCATGAGTGCGGGAGAAACAAGGGGGCAGAAAGAGACTCTTAAATTACAGTCATGAATGGGGGGTCTGTGGGGGAGGGACGGATGAAAGCTATACGATGAGCCGAGATGAAGAGCGAGCGGAGCGTCGGCTTCAGGACGGCAGCACTTTGGACTCTGATCACTGATGTCAAACCTGAGGCCACTTCATCTCATTCTGGAGTAAATTGAAGCTAAAAATAGGTTATTAACTGGATTATACTTCTATTATAAATCAAAGTACTTCACAAAACTTGGCGGGGGAAAAATAGGAAGTACAGCTGTCAAAGATATATTTCAAAGGGAGCTGGGAAAAACAATGCTTTCTGTCAAACCACAACTAATCATTTTAGGTGAAAGGGTTTGAAAAATCTATAACCAATACGCAGGCCGGGCAGAGAAGCCATTATAGTCTCACTCATTTGCCAGAAAGAAACAATTCTGAAAGTTTTACTTCCTGATTACTTTTTTTTTTCCTTCTCCCCTCGGTGTGATTTCTTTTTATCCATCTGAAATAAACACAATATGTCAGCACTTGTCAGTGGGGCCATGCAAACGGGGGATGGCACACCGGGCAGCCAACCAACATCTTAGAATTTCCTCTCCCTCAGCGAGCTCCTGATTTGCCTCTGAAGAGCGACCCTACATTATTAATATAATGTAGCTTCTCTTTCAGTCATGTTCACTTTGTGTTAGCCAGGACTATGTGTTTTCATATTCTATTTCATCTTGTCACAGAGGCACCAGTGTGGTTCCAACTCTCTATCATGTCCTCCTTTTTATTTTTTGTTTTTCTCTCTTAAAAAATTCCACTTGTGCCTTTTTTTCCTCCCTCCCCGCAACAGCTTCACCACCTTTAAAAATAGGGCACTGTACCATTACGAATGTGGAGGTATGGAGTGTGATTGGCAGCCTTGGCTCACTGTGCAGAGACATATACAGCATGAGGAGGTGGGCCACCGTGGGCAACAGACGATGGCTTGAAAATATTACCCTCCTGTTTCCCCCTGAACTAGACAGACAGCGTCATTTAGGGATGAGCAGCGGATAAAAGAAAGCAGGACAACACTGTGAGGCCCCCATTGCATGGTGATGCATTAGATTTACACCTACTGGGTGGAGGAAGAGCAAGAAGGAGGCCTTCTAACACTTTGGAACACACTTTCTGTTTCCCTGTCATGAAGGCCAATCTGTTTGGCGTCTGGGAGGCATGTTGATTCCCTCCATTATCCGCCACGGTGAGGTCTGCACCACGATACCACTTAATATAAGACAGTCGGAACCTGTGTCCGTGGCATTAGCCTCCCACCAGTCTATATAGAGGATTGTCAGTGGTGAGGCAGTCCATGAGAGGAGCTGCAGCTCCTATCTGAGACACACAGCTTGAAATGGAGGTGGGAAACCAGTCTGAGGAAAAAGAGAAGGAACTAATAGGCACATCTTCTCTGATTTGAGGAACATGACTATAGCATACATAAGGATGATGGCAGGGGTCTGACACAGTGGTAGTAATTGGATTTCTCAGGCCCTGTGCCGACTCATGATAACATGCTGAGCTGTGACATGAAAAGTCCTTATGTGTGGCAAGGGAGCAAGGTGCAGCAGAGTGGAAGTGACAGGTGTCAAAGATCCAATTCCCTCGCTCCTCTCCATCCCCGAGTTCCTTTTCTCTGGAGACAGTTGAGGAACAACCTGCCCCGTGGTAAAGCCAAACACCAAGCTAGACGTTCAGTTGCAAATCCAAGCTAGTTAAAGCTGCGCAAAAGTGCAGTGGAGGAGAAGGAGGAAGGCGTGATGGCGGTGGGGGTCTGAGGTCACGGCCTGATTGCCGGCTTTATTTATTTTCTGATGCTAATGCGAGCTGAAGACAGAAGGAGCGCCGGGTTTTTTCTGCGACCGACCGGAGCACACACAAAGGAACCCGAGACCCCCACTGCACATCTTATAGATAACTGAGGAGGGGGTGGGCAGGGGGGATGTGAAGTCCCTGGCCACAGTCCCCTTCCTGTCCTCACTCTCTGCATTCTGGCCTCATCTTTAACGAGCACTGCATGAGAAGAGGCACATCATTAAAAAGAGCCACTCCGAGATCTTCCTGTCCACCATTAAACTTAACAGCCGACCTCTCTCATTATCTGTAATCCGCCCCTTTAAGAAGGTGAGGTTAAAAAAGCCACTTCCCAGTAAAAAAAATACACTCCTGCTGAGTGAATCCTGTCCTTCATTTTCATTCTTGAATGTATGTTTAAAAAAATAAAAGCTTCTCTTTATCTTTTGCTTTTTTAGGCTTTTTTCTTCAACGTGGAGATTCAAGTCATTACTGCAGTATATACACACTCCCCTGGTTTTATATGATAAACTAATGTAAAACGATAATTAAGTTAATGTCCAGAAAGATATGTTGTAGCCCGGAGGAACTTTCTGATTAGCCACGCAATACCCAAACAGTGGAGGCTCAGTGTGTCTCGATGCTGATGAATATAGTTTAATTTGATTATCCACCACCGGCAGCTACGCCACAACGCGGAATCACCACGCTGGATCCTGCTCAGCTCTTGACCTTTGTTACAAATGAAGCAAGTCAAAACAAGCAGACGGCACCGCGCGTGCAGCCCAGTAATTCATTTTGGCGGGTAAAAGTTGACGCGGCGTTCGGGCCGAGCATGTTACGGTTTGATCTTTATTCTGCTGAGAGGAACCACGGCAACATGCATGTTCTTTCCTCAAGTTTACGGGTGCGCACGCTAAACCACTGGAAGGAGAAATAATCAGAGCACAGAGGAGTGAAACACGGAGTTGCGTTGACAGACGTCGTGCATGCCGGGCCGAATGGAAACGAGGTGACCACGGGACAGACGGGGGCGGGGGGGCTCTGCAGGTCCGCCTGCACCTCAGCAGGTCGCTCCTCTCCGTTACTCTGCTCTCACACTCTCATCAATAGTTTATACTCTGGGTCACTCGCAGCCACGAGGTGCCTCCCACTATTGAGACGGCCTCAAAATGGTGAATTACAACCTACTGAGCTCATCTCAGCAAGGTCATGTGGGGGACAGCGAGGGGGAAAACTGACACTAATTGGTGAATGAAAGATAGTGATGAGAGGGCTGGTTTGCACGACTTCTGTTTAACCTCCTGGTTAACTTCAGCTTAGCGCAAATCCAATGAGCTCACTGTGCCACGCGGCGTTTGCCAGCATATGTGGAGCCGCAGCGAGAGAAATCCAGCTTTTCATCGACTTTAAAATGTTACAGAATAAATCATTTCGAATTGAATATACATGAGCAGAGAAAAATATGGAAATATTACAGCACTCTGCCTGAGGTAGTAACCTTTTGTTGCCACAACTGAGGAGGACGACATAACTTTACATATCCCTGCTACATATTCCATCTGAGGCGTGATGCTGCCAGGAGAAGCAAGGTGATGAGAACCCAGATAAGGAACGAAAACAGTGAAGAGGAAGACGCTCCTGCAGACAGACAGTGAAATAAAAGGAAAAAAATAGAACGCAGAGAATCTCAAATGGATTAAAGGGGATGGAGGTGGAGTGTTTTTCCCACAGAAAGGAAGTAATCGGGGTTAAAAAAAAAAGAGAAAGAAATGCACATCGCTGCAGCAGAGGAGACCCCCTCTCCCTCTCTCTCTCTCTCTCTCTCTCTCTCTCCCTCCCTTACCCCAGCTGCAGTGATAAATGTCTCTTTGTATTCTGGACAGAAAACTGCGGGCTACAATGTACTTGTCAGAAGACAGCTGATTTTCCCCTTAAACAGAGCAGAGTATATTCTTAATCTTTCCTTTCACAGAGGGAGAAGATAAAACAAATGCCTCG
The DNA here is from genome assembly GCA_032274725.1 of Malacoctenus triangulatus. Lineage (NCBI taxonomy): Eukaryota > Metazoa > Chordata > Actinopteri > Blenniiformes > Labrisomidae > Malacoctenus > Malacoctenus triangulatus. Next base: position 3,133 of record JAUESE010105429.1, on the reverse strand, counting down.
TGCCAAGACACATAATGCCCGGAAAATCTCTCCCCATTCACCACACGTTTGGTGTGGCGTGCCGTTATGAATGCGCTGCAGTGTGCAGAACGTATGCAGCAGGTGTACTTGTAGCATGTGCGACTGCCTGCCGTTTGTACTTTTCCTGCATTTCACAACATCCTTAATCCCCACAGTGGGCCGAGCGGAGTTCCACTATGAGGGCTCCTAAATGGGAGTCAGTGCTACAGGTAATGGAGCTGATTATAGCTATCTGGGCTATGGGCCAGCTGCCAGACACTGCCCTGCCTGGAGGGAGCACAGGCCGCCTGGTGTCTGATATCCTGGGATCCCTGTAATACAAGCCTTGCTTTGGCAGTCACTCTATGACTATCGTGCCCACTTCCAGCCACACAGCGCGGCCCCTTCGAGTTTGGTCTATGTGTATAGTGTGTCCTCATCAGGTTGTTTGCCCCTCGTGGTATCAGTCGAGAGTCAAACCATTTCAGCAACAAGGCTGTGGTAAGTCCTGCTTCTCTTAAGGACCGGTGTCATGACAGCAACTCAAGCTGTCAACAGAGGAGCCGGAGCTACTTCGGAGTAATACTATTTTCTGTCCTCGCCGAGTGGCTGTGGTGGGCGACAATACCGTTCCGCAGACAAATTGCATTCCTGACACAAGCGACAACAATAGCTAATCAGGTGGGGATGCAATCCCTCAGCCGTGCCATAAAAATCTTTCTCTCAGCTGAACAGCAGCCATCAGCGCTTTACACAGTGGTCACGCTCCCTCATTTCCACTAAATCTCAGAATTAGGATGTCCAGAGGAGTGCTGGGCACGGACTATTAAAAGAAGCCATGTCAGTGCCACCGAAATGGGCCGAGACAGTAATGTAATTCACAGCTGTGTGACAAGTCTGTCAAATTAAACCACAAAATCCAACAAAACAATCGCGTATGGGCATTTTTCTAATGAGAAAAATCTCTCTCCCCTTTTATTCTAGGAATACGTCACCGCTGAAGACGAGGCTGTGATTAATATTATGTTCAACACAAACACAATGAGCAATATGACGACGGCGCAGAAAGCAACCTGCCAAACAGCTGATGGTTCCTCCTCCCTTCCTTTGAAGACATATTTGCCCTACAATCACATCACCTGACTGTCTCTTTTGTTCCCCTTGAACTGAAACTTTCACTCCAAGGCTTTGTCATTTCAACATAAAGGCGAGCCGAAACAATATTCGATCAGTGGAATGACTGATGTCGCCGCCCCGGGGGGTGGGACTTCCTCTACAACTGCGGGTTCATATGTGACATTACAACAAACACGCACCAGCGAATGGGAAGCCGTCTCCGCGCCGTCTGAGCGGCTGCACCTAAAGCGAGTCACGCGCACTGGCAGCGGTGAGACACCGGGAAGTCGTGCTGCAGGAAGGAGTCCTTGTTAATCTCTGGTTATGCTCAATTCGCATTATGAAGATAAGATTATCACTGGGGGACGTGAATTGTGTTTAGATTGCGATCAACTGTTGACAACGGAAAGCTCGTGTCGAACTGGAGGCACGGAATGAATCCACGGTAACAATGAGAAACGTCTCAACTCCTGCTGAACAGAGAAGTCTGTAAACAGGTGGGCTGTCGGAATCACACAGCACTGAACCACGATTATGTTTCTCGTTTAATAAGACGCCAGTCATCGAGTGATTTCTCATGACAGTTGTTATAACTCTAAAGAAGTAATCGGTGGCAGCACGTTGTTTTTTCCTGAGTATCTCCACCCAAACACGCCCATGAGGTGTTTGTGATCCCAGTACTAATGGGCGTGCAGTCCCTGCAGCCACACTGCCATCTGTTTTGATCCACGGCCCCATTACTGCTCGCTTTGTATTACAGTGGAGTCAGGGTTGTGTCCATGCGGTGACCTCAAAGAATTAAAAACACAATGGTGCGGTTAGAAAAATGGCCGCCGCCGCCTCGGCTCCTCAGACATGAACCAGAATCAATCAGAGCCACAAAAGGCGAGCAGGCTGGAGACAAAGCAGCAGCTCCGCTTCTTGAATTTCGCACCCTTTCCTCCCCCCACCCCACCCCCCCTCCGATCCTGCCCGTAATGTTCCTCTCCTGTGCCATCTCTTTATCACTCTGTCTCCCCTCTTTCTCCCTCTTTCCCACTCCTTCTCTGATTAACCTTTAAAGACACACACTTGGCTGCCACACGCATAGACACTCAATACACTGTGTACACACTCAGTGCGATTTAAAATTCAGGTACGCTCTCCTCTCTTTAATACACACTCGGCCCCCATCAACTTCTGCACATTACCTGTTCTTAATCTCCCTCCCTCTGTCTGGGATCATCCTGATCCCCCTGTTTTCCCATCTGCCGCCGATTGGGGCCCAGCTTGGCTAGGTGTTCAACAAACAACTGTGATTCACTTGGTTTCTGCGGAGATTATTAACACACCTAGCATGCCACAGTGTTATGAATAAGCAATGGAGATCCGGAGCCCTATTTTCTCTCTGCCTCCATGTTCGTCTCCCTCTCTCTCCCTCTCTCTCTTTCTCTCTTTCTCTCCCTCTCTCTCTCTCTCACTTGCCCTGCCGCGTTGTGAACTGAATGCCAGGATTGTCTAGAAAATGAGCTGTCAGTGGAGGGCCTGCAATGAGATACATCAGGCTCATTGTGAGTCCTAGAAAATAATGAACTATTCCCATTTCTCTCTCTGATATGTTCAATACGCTATCCATGACAAGTGCAAAGAGATAAGCAGTCCCCTCTTGAGCTGATTAAATACACTGGGTATATTCAGGAGAGCTTTGGCAGAGAGAGGGGGTTCAGTGGATGCCATTATAGTATTATAACATTACTATATGTTTTCACTGGGAGCTGGGGATGAAGACCTTCTGGAGGCAGTGTTGTTTGTGCCTGTGCTCGCAGCGTTTGCAGTGGAAGAAGAAGAGCAGCTACAGGCAATGCTCTTAAAAATGTTGCAAGAGAAACAACATATGTCACGTTTGTTTTAGTTCCTCTTCGCATCTTTCGACGTGCTCTCACTTGAAAATAACTACAAATATAAAGGACGGGGCTCGCCAATGGTTTTAACACTCTTTGTTGGCGTACTTATGAAAGCACCACAAATACCAAGAGAC
>JAUESE010105362.1:0-11196 GCA_032274725.1 Malacoctenus triangulatus | reverse complement strand
ACTCCGCCATTTTGGCGTATTATTTTTTTTTTTTAAATATAGCTTTTACTAAAAATCCTACATATAGCACCTTTAATCAAAAATAACTATAACTAAAATTAAAATCCGATGTATTGGCCAATGTCAGATACATATATATATATATATATATATATATATACATACACACACACACACACACATATAAACACATACATACATAAATATTTTTAAACAGGATTATAATAAATTTGAGTTGGTTACACGTAAAAATAAAACTTAACTTAAAAATTAAGATGACAACAAGAAAGCATTTGAGCAAACTGAAAGTACAGTTTTTGAGTTCAAACTAATAAAATTTATTTCCCTTAATCAAAAACTAAGACAATATAATGAAAGTATTTTAGTAAACTGAAGGTAATTTTTTTAAGTTCAGTGTAACTCAGTTTATTTTCACTACTACTACTACTACCATTCACGTAATCGGTTACGACAAATATTTGAGTATTTTCAACTTGTTGGGATTTACAGTGTAAATGCATCTAAGTAACAGCAGACCTGTTAATGCTTTTTGGTAAATAATTCAGATGAGTGGGGTATAACTGATAGCTGATGTCCTAGTCTTGTACTTTTATAAGCCATGTCCTCTTAATCGAGTTTAACCCCAAATATTCGTCATAAACACCCCTCTCCTTACTATTGTCTCTCACATTTCCACCTCTTCTCCATGTGGCACTTACTTGTATGGCTGAACGGTGATCCCTGGGGTGCTTCAATCAAACAATTTTGTCATAGTTTGCAGAATCTGCAGCAACTGCAAGGCAGGATATTTTTTTGTCTTCTGCCTTCTTGCTGTGAAAATAAAGACACAGAAAATAAAAAAAACTTTCATTTGGCATTGCATGTATGCAATCTTTTCAGATTGGAAGATGGTTTTTGTTCCTGGAAACAATTAAACATTGAATTTGAGCCATCAATTGCAGAGTGGAACACTTATGATAGACTGATGAATATCTCATAGGAAAAGAAAATCTCCACTCAATGTGGCGAGTAGCTTGAAATGCACTGTGTGTTTGTTCTCGTCCGTTATTATGAACTAAAAAGAAAAACAGAAGTAAACATAAAATAGAAAATAATATCTTACTTTTATGTAAACAAATACATTATGAAAATGACTAAATCTTTCCAACTCAGAGGATACAATCCGTACCAAAACACATACATACTGGTTAAACCATGAAACCTCAGTTTTCATGATAGATCTGTTTTCTGTTGTCCGACAAAAACTAAAATGTACGAAAAGCAATGCTGTAGAAATATTGTACAAAGGAATTATGTGAATCCAAGTAATTTATCATGTTCTCTCAATGTTGCCACGTTTAGTTACGTGGTTGTGATGCATTGTAACAAGTGCTTCTATTTTGACACAGGAATACACTCCAAACAGAAGCAGTGGCAGAATGAGATCACACACACCAATACCCAAACTCCCTTGATGCACTTTAGCACATCAGTTCAGTGAGGTCAGATTGGGAAACACAACCACCACTGTTTGTACTTTACGACAAGTTATTTTGTGTATTACATTGTGTTATACTATACTGTGCCTTTTTTAATCAAAGAGCAGCCTTTGTATAAGAACCTGATCAACATGTATTCATTATAGGCTGCCATCATCTCTTTTTATCTTGACAGCCCACAAGTGAATCTAGCTCAGACCCCAACATTTCTTTCAGTTGGAAGCCAAAAAGACTAACTTTTTTCAAAACACAATAAATCAGGATGCAGTCTGCTTTTTAAGATGTTTGATGAATATGCCTGCTATGTGCTATTGGGAGGCGACACACCTCCTTTCATTTCCCACTGGCAGACTCTTCCCTCAATTTTTCAGGTGGAGCTGGGAAGAAGAGACACGTGGATTTGGCAGTCATTCAGCTGTGGGACACACCTTCATACCTGTGTGCTTTGTAAATGTATTATCAACGTTTACTCTGTCAACCGTCAAAGAAATAAATACCTGGGACAGGCAATTCCTTTTTTATGTGTGGGACTGCTGGATAACATTCTTCCAAACTTTTGTCAAAGTATTATTTTAAGTTGCTGGGGAATATCATTATTCCCTTTACTACTTTACACTAAAGAGGTCCAACCACATGTGGTTCCTAATTATTTTTCTTCACCACAAAAAAACAAATTGTTGTGTGGTTAAAAAAAAAAAACATCAAAAGTGTGACAGTTAGGGGAAAAAAACCCCAACCAAAAGCACAGAGTAACAGCATCAGATTTAACTGAATAGACAGCTTCAGTCGATAAAATGTAAATTCACGCACAAATGGAAAATCATACACAAAAGAAGTCCAGATTGTGCTTTTGGATGTGCTGATATTTGTTGCTGAGGATTTAGGCATGTATTTTCCTCTCATCCTGATACATGATTTCAGCTCAAGCACCCAAACCCCCACCCCTACCCCTGGAGGAACCAAAGGGCCTTCACAGCCAACAGGCTCAAAGAGTGAGTTGCTGGGGGAATGCAAATGTCAGTTTAAATCTTTTCTTCAAATTTTGACAATAAGCCCATGAGATGTGGTGAAAAGGAGAAAATGGCCACCTGGTAAGAAGGTCCGGCTTATTTTTTCATCACAGTATTAATTCTGTTTTCTGACACAAATACAGGGCAATTTTGCTTCCATCTAAGGGAAACAAGAGCACGGCAAATAGGGGGCAATGTCAATATTGGCCTATAGCTGAATGGCTTTTAAACAGAATGCAGAAAAAAATCCCCTCAACTCCAAACTATACATGTTCAAGCCACTTTGATAGAGAAATTGGGCAATGCGAGAAAAATTCCTGGAAACCCCAAACTTCTCTTTTTCTAATATGCAGGGGGATTTCAATCACACTCAAGCCCCATTCACACATTTTAGTGTATCCACATAATTTTTTTTTCAAAAATTGGATATGCATTCCATCCACACAAGTAGAGTGTTTTCATAGAGCACAAAACAAAACCCTTTGAAAACAGTTTCCAGTGTGGATAAATTCTAAAAATTGACCCCCACCCCCCGCCGCCCCCACCACCACCTACAGGCCTGGCATATGTACTTCAGTGGTTTCATAAAGTATTCCCTTAGTTAGTAACAACCAAAGAAAGGAAAACACTTTAACAGCACTCAAAATTGATTAGTTTGTGAAATTTCCTTCTAAAATAATATATCTGAGATGAAAAAAACTCGATGTGACATTCAAAATTTGGAGATGGCTGTTTACACATTTATTGTCCCACAGAACACAAATAATCAAAGTTTGGCACAAAAGTGCTACCCAAGCTGCTGAGAGAAGAACATTTGGATTAACCAGTGCATGCGGTTCGTGCATTTATTTGAGATGACAATCTTGGTTTATGACCTTTCCTGTTTTTGTCTCATTTCGTTTATGTGTGCCTGTTTACAAACTAAATGGCGATTGACATGCAGATAAAGCACGTATTTTATTATTGCACATCACTCACATGATAACATGTCTGTGCTTGTATGTTGTGGTCACAAAGACAGAAAAGTACATAAAAAACACACTAACTATGTTCAGGTGCACACGACAGCTTTGTTTTCTTGTTTTGCAAGTGAAATTGTCCATCATTTCTTTAAATAACATGACTTTAATGCTTTGTGCGAGTAAAAGTTACATCAGTTACAGGGCTGAAAAGAATCCTCTGTGGGCTGTTATCGATACGGAGCAATCATCACAGTACGGTACGCATGTGACCTGCAGACTGATCTGTATAAACCTCTGTCTCGTACATTCCCCAGACAATGAATGGGATGCGAGAAATTGACGGAATCTCTGGTCACATTCTTTTGCATCCTAATTAGTAAATGTTGCCTTTTATTACTAAAATTTGAATGAATTAGATTATTATAGGGTGATACAATGCAGTGTGTAAAGTAGAACACTTGAGTTTGGTTTGGGTGATAGTGGTGGTATAAGGGAAAAATGATTATTGACTTTGGAGGTAATCTATCGACTATGTGATCAAACATAATGAAAATATGACATTTCTGGTTAGTGTTAAAGGTGCCATGACACAGCAGTATGAACTCTTTCTTGCAGTTGATATTGCTGCATAGATGTCAATTATCAAAAGGAAAAAAATTTATTTTTCTCATAGGCGAACTGTTTTGGCAGGCCAGATTTCCCTCTTCAGAAAAAAGGGTTGGTGTGGTAATGATATGCGGTTCTACCTGGAGACCAAATCAACCTGATTTCTGATTGGCTACTACCTTATTTGGAAAACTGGTCAAACACACCCCCACCCCATGTTTTCAGTGCAACAATCCATCACAAACTCATGTTTGATTTGATTTTATGGCAGGTCGTAATTTATTGAACGACTTTCTCGAACTACACAACCAAGTAAACTTTGGTGCCGGAAAAAAAGGATTTTATCATTAAAAATATCTGTACAATACAGAAATGATAGCTTTGGCTGGCGGTGTTTGCTTGCTAACGAGATGACATGACCTGTTTGCATCATTGGCTCTTCAGAGAGTGAATTACATTTATCAGACAAGACAGTATTTACAAAATAAATAAACTTGCAGGTAAAGAAGTTGTGGTCTTCTCCTTCAGTGCTGAAACAGAAGTTTTTCTAAAATCTGTTTGCTGGAAAATCCTGACTTGAATTCCAACATGTTCAGGAAGCAGTTTTTACGTGTAGTGAATATAGTCTCAAATTGAGGCTAAAATTGTGTGGCTCTTCCCCATAAATCAACTTCAGCCACTCGTCTCTGATTCTTTCATCCTTCGGGACTACATGGAAATTTACATTCATTTATGAGCACCCTCAAAAATAGCAGCTCCCCTTTTTTGAAGCAATCCTCTTCTCAGGTGCAGCAGACAGGTATGCAAACGGACTAGCATACTAGCCGGTACATCAGCTGGGAAACAGAGCAGAGGGTGGAAGGAGCGGGAGGTGGGCTGTTTGCTTGTTAGTGTGCTCTCATTGAAGAATATATACATGTCGTGGAAAGGCAACCTACATAGAAAGATAAGCTGCCATCTGATTCAACCATTTCTGAACAAAGACAGAAAGGTGACACACCATGAACAGGGACTTTGATACTTGCTTTTGACATTCACATGGCCTCATCAGTGCACAACAGACCATTTTATACCCCCAAAACCCCAGAAAAGTGAAATTTGATGTCACAGCACCTTTAAAGAAGTGTGAGCCCCTTTAAGAGAGTGTTGTGTGCAAGAAGTTGAGGCAGGAAAGGTTAACAAGTACCTTGGCAGAGGCATGCACTCCCTGAGAGGGTTTTGGTTGGATATAATTCCTGCTGCTCAAAAATGGTCAAATTCAGATCATAAACATGAACTGTATCTTAAGTGGTTAAAAATTTCAGATTCTACATATGAAAAATGCCACCTTGAAACTTAATATTTTTACTTGCAAAAAAAATTCAGTCTGTTTAATTTGACTATTAAAAACAGAAATATGTTGTTGCTAAAGTTTTAATGTCACTGACATGAATACTTAAATACTTGCTCCGTGAGGACTGCTGAATTTAGGTGAGCCCCTCCTACTGATGCCTTCACAAAGTAAACATGTTTGATAAAAATTGTTATGTATACTTACAAATTGATTTTGTCTTCCTGCATGCCACATAAGAGACTGACGCAGATATCCGCATTTTATGCTAAACCCAAAGGGACAGAGCACACCTCGAGTACCATTTCAAAATCAGAAATGCATCGCATATATCTGTTGCACAAGCTTGAACTGACACAGGCTCGTCAGCCACACAGTTTAGCCATACTGTGTGCTCTACAAACGCTGAAGTGATCACAAGCTGAGTGGGTTACTGGGTGCATGTGGACATTCCCAGAGAACTGTATGCGCAAAACCTGCAACAAACCTCACTGAACTGAGCACAGAGCGGAGTGCCTCCATCAGCAGTACTCACTGGCTCATTTCAACACGCAGGCCAAAAAACAGTGAAGACTTTCCTCTTCCACAGACAGATACACAAACATGTCGTAGTCGTCGCCCCCCTCCCCCGCGGATCACTGATTATTTTAAGCTAATTGCTAAGTTCTGTACGAGACCCCCGTTTGCATAGCTGAGAGGAGGACGACGGTTTTCAAAGGAAACTTATTCTAAAAAAAATAACAAGCTAACAAAAGAAAACTACATGAAAACACGTTTCAAACCCTTACCTTAATTATCTACTTGAGATTGTCTCCTGTACGCTTTGTCTAAGCACAGGGAACTGGGGATTCCGTTGTGTTACAGAAACGTACTGTGGTTGTCAGTGCTCGCGGTGTTCCGTGGTGTGAAACTGGTCCCGTGTGCTTCCCCGTCCTTCAACTCAGTCACACATCCATTTCTTTCCTCTCTGCAGGAATGAAGTGGCTCCTGTTCTCCTTCTACAACAAGAAAGTGGCTGCCTCAACTTGGCCGTCGGCACTGTGAATCTTCTGTCCGGCAAATGTAGCCTGTTTGCGGTAGCAAAGTCTTTGTTCTGCCCAGCAAGTTTCATATTTAACGGAAGAGAAAGAAGCGTTCCATGAAAAGTGGCAGGAAGCGTCCCCCTTGACTGTCCTGCAGTATGAAAGGAATGTTTGTCCCCCTCCCCCAAACGTCCTCCTTCAGTTCATGGAAAGTGGATGAAAAGTTTTTTTGGAGCTCCTCCTCCCCATCCTCTCCCCTCCTTCCCATTTTCGTCTTGTTCTGTTTTCGAATCGAATCAATGAACTTCTCTTTCAGTCGACACAAGACGGAGCCACAAAAACAAGAAATTAACACGAAACTCAACTCCAAATTACTCAACCGAACAAACTTTACCACCAAACTTCGGGAACAAGATGGTGAAGCAATAATGACAGAGGCTTTTTGAACACAACGCTGTCAGCCCCATCTGATGCCTTTTAGAGCTGTTGAAAATGTCGGAATTTTAAGAAGCTGTTGAACGGTTAAATCCAGGCAACTGTGTGGCGAGGAACAGACCTGTTTACAGTGCACATCTGAATGATTGGCAACCAGTATTTGCCAGGAAAATGGTCAAAATATCATGACAAATGCAAGCAAAAAACTAAAAAAACAGGAGAGATCCACAGAGCTCATCCCATCTGTATTCAGTGTGGTCAGGATTTGAAGATTGTTCATCAAACCTTCATTTGTGCGAATCGAGTTCGTTGCTGCTGGAGCCCACAAAATAAAAGCTTGAACTCCAAGAAAAACAGAAGTCAGAAGCGGGCGTTAGTTAATCTCCACTGGATACTACAAAGATTTAATCTCAATGAATGATATAACTGACTACTTTATTGCCACGTTTTACAACCCTGTAAATCTGGTAAATTAGTTAAAAACAATAATCAATAAGTACAATGTATAAATGATTTACTTAAATATCAATGTTATGAACACAACCGTGACTATTGTTTGTGTGGTGATGGTCTGACAGATGCACATGCACATTTGACAAAAGAATAATTAGATTGAATAAATTCAATTCTCATATTAAATAAACTGAGTAACAAACTAAATTTGCGCTGCCACATAGGAGTGCAGTTACAACATGCAAATACAGTCACAACCAATTCCATACTTGCTTTTTATTAGCATATCTTGAAATGAGAAGGCTATAAACCATTGGTGACACAGAATAAGGATTGTTCTGCTCAGACAACTTTCCTTTAGGTTTGGGATCACATATTGCGTGAAAGGAACTACACAATATGTCAGGTTTAAAAACTGCTTGTGGGACATTATGAGCAGCGTGGACACTCCACAGGGGACTCTCCTGGCTCCATTCCTGTTCACAGTAGACTTCAAATACAACTTAGTGTCCTGCAACATCCAGACATACTCCAGAAATCGGAATTTAGGTACCTGATGAAAGCCTTCAGAGATTGGAGTCACAAGAAATTATAATGATTTTTTCAGGTCCAAGCCAGGAAATACCTGAGGAATGGACATTTAGGTGGTACCAAGCCATAAATGTGTAGGTGTACACCTGGATAAAAAATTGGACTTGACCCTAAGCACGCACTTTCTCTATCAATTGGGGCATTGCCACCTCTTTTTCTTCAGGGAGCTCAAATGTATTGACATCTGGATTAAAATGCATTTTTTTATGCTGCTGTGTCCTGAGAAGGAATGAAAATTATTTTCATAATCTGCCTCTGCTGCGAATATCATTCAACACTTCACACACACAGCTCCACACACAAAGGCATGGAAGAGCAGCTTAACAAAATGGTTTCAATCCTGGTGGTTGTGTTTTCATCCACTGGAGATCTTGAGTGGCGAGCATTACACCAATACAATGACCACATTTGTGACTGCAACAGAACAGGCATTTATTTCCTGGGTGTACAGATATGTTCATTATCAAATTTAGCCATTAAATTAATTCAATAAATATTCTTTCCTATTGTCAGTCTTCTGTAAATTTTATCATATTTCTGGAATCCAATAACTATTACAGTATCATACTGGGAATAATGATAATGATAGAACCATCTACAGTCTACAAGGTAACAGAGGAAAATTAAACCTGAAAGACATTTCAAGACCATATTAACCACGCATTGAGCAAACACATTTTTATCCTTTACTGGAGTAAAAGCTATGAAAACAAGCAAGATAAATATTTTCCATTACATTTTCCCACTTTTGTTTTTTTATTGATGAACCTACAAAAAAATAGATGTAAAGAAGGGCAAAAACATTAAAATCTTTCCTCAGTGAAGTTTCACATAAATCCATTAGTGACCATAGAAAAATTGTCAGGTTGGCAGAATGGATGTAATGGGAGGTTACGCTCGATAACAAAAAGTCAAAAGACAAAGGATGAATAACTTTCAAGAAATTGGGAGTAGTCAAACAAGATTTTAGAATAGTTAAAGCCACACAATCAAGGCTCACTGTGTTTGAATATGTGTGTTGTGTGCGAGGTAAAATGATGCAGTGTGGTGTTTCAGCTGTTGGAGAGATGCATTTTGAGTTCGCAATCACTGTTGTTGTTTTTTGGGACATCTGCCTCTTTCTTCTGTCACACTGTGAATAGTAGCAAATACCAATAAGATGATTTTTCCCCTCGTTGGTTTCTTTGTGTGGGCAAAAAAGCAGCTTTGGCAGCGTTCGGTGCACACCTTGCTGAAGTGTTTTTGTGCGGTTTCAAGTGCTCTAATCATGAGGTCATGCATCTGTAAGCTGTTTTCTGAGCACAAGGTCATGCATCTGTTTGTTGTTGTTGGTGTGGGAGGGGTTCAAAGCCACCTTCTTGCAGTGGCTGACATGGATCCAGGGAGCTCTTTCTGCAAATTTCATGGCTGTGTGAATGGCAAGGTTCACAAATCTGCCCTAGGAAATCACTTTCTTCTGAATAAAATAACTCTATTTAACAAAACAGCAGTACTTGAATACACTCAATTATTACCAGTGATTCTGCCATTACCCTCTCTTTACATTAAACCTCCTCTTAAAACATGTAAAAAAACCGGCATTTTTATATATAGTTACTCAAAGTTCCACAGTTCAGCCAGGCTATTGAAAAAGAATATGCAAACAATTTAGAAACCAATGACCTCAGAAAATATCCCTATTGCTGTTAGAAACTGGGAAGGCTGTATTACAGTTACACTTACCTTTGTTGCAATTTATACTTTTTTTTGTAATTTTAAAATGTTTCTAACAGGCATGTGGGAATAAAATTTAGGGTGAATTCACCAAATGCTGGAACATATAAATGCACCCTTTATTTTATATTTTTGTATTTCTGATAAAAAAAATCTCGACCAATCATTTGATTCGGCCTGTATCAAATGATTGGTCGGGATTTGTGTCAGTCATCCGTTACCCCGTCAACCCCCTCTTAATGTCTTGATTAGAGCACTTGAAACGTCGTTGTGTTGAACTCAGAGCACCATACACTTTAGAAAAGTATGGATATTAATAACTGAAATGAACTGAAATGATTCAATGGGGAAAAAAAATCTCTTTTATTGGTGCATTCCAAACAGAGTGCCTGCAGAAGTTTTCACTCAGCTGACATTGGCTACATCTATCAGATACATAAGAACCTGTCTTCATACACGGGAAAAAGAAAGCTTTCACAAGCAGGGATGACTATCCATGTTTCACGGCTGGCTGATCTGACCCAAAAATATGGCATCTCTTGGAAATGTTTTAGCTGAGAGAAGTAAGTCGTGTTATGGTGATTAACTTAATGCAAACATCGGCTAACACGAATGGCTACATCTGCGAAACACATGCATTTGTTACAGTAAGTGTCTGATTGCATTCACACTCTCTTCATCACGAAAAGCATCTCTGACGATGTCCTTCTCAAATCCATATCAAGAAAAATCTGGGTCTCCTGTCTTGTTGTCACTCCCTGCTAAACAGTTTATGGATGTAATCTCTGATGGCTTGAATAGAGTCGCTACAGCACCATAAAGCATCGATGCTCTGCTGCTGTTCGCCACCACTGACTCCATCCGTCAGTTGTGATGCTCTCTACCTTTCTCATCAAAAACAACAGCAGTTGTCAGCTGAATCAAGTTGAAACAAGCTGGACGTCTTCAGCAGAGCAAGTTTCTCCTTTCTGACACTTTACAAAGCGTTGTGAGCGCAGTTAAGACAATTTGACTCCCACGGACCTTCCTGCTTCAGTCCTGCATCCATTTGACTTCACAAAGACTGAATATGCTCAAAAAAGGTAGAACTAATGTTCCTAAGTGTGTGGAAGCTTTCCTGTTGTCTCAAGTCAAAGTGCATAGTCTCCTCGTCTGGAGACACTTCCACTGAAGCGAACTGATTTGTTCCACTATTCTTCAATTGCTCAAGGTCTCCCACAGCAGTTGTGAGCTGAATCAAGCTTGAACTCTTGAGGCCCGCCCCAAACGATCATCCATCCACCGGACTCAACCCCGACCCCGAACCGCAGGAGGAAGCCGCCAATCCCACACCCGGGATCAACGGTGTAGCCAAGGAGACAAGCGACACGCGGGCCCCCCCACCAGCCCGACCAGCAAACTCCCCTGCACCACCCTCTCCCCCTCATTCCCCAACACCGCGGCCACCCCAAACCCGCACAACCCCCGGCACCCCCAGCCCCCCACCCCAGCCAGGGCTCGAACCACTACAGCCCAAGAAGCCAAGCGGGACACCGGACGGTGACCCCAGCACGATCGACCAGCTCAGCAAGAGAA
>JAUESE010105308.1:0-11197 GCA_032274725.1 Malacoctenus triangulatus | reverse complement strand
TACCAGAGCTGTGGCCAACTCCCTGAGTCTCTCTGCTTGTCGCCTGTGTGTCTTGTGGCCCTGCACTCTAAACAGAGTCACCTGAATCCACAACACGTCATTCACTTCCTCGTGATTTCAATCACTCTGCTGTGTGTCAGTCTGCTCTTTCTTCTTCATGAAGTCATTGTGTTCCCTGTCTCCTATTTCTGCCTGGTTTCCATGCCTGCATGATGTTTGATTGTACTTGTGACCATGAAACCAATTTTTTTCTTTTTAAATGTACTTTGCTAAAATAACTGTGAACCTGGTCTGAGTCCCGCTCGAGTCACACTCCTACTGTGTTGGTTTTGTATTGAAGGGAAAACATAGTTTTGCATCTGATTTCCTGATAATATTGGATTCAGTGGAGGTAAAGTCAGGTACACAGATTTATGCACAGTTGTGACATCACTCTAACTTGACTGAGGCTCACCGTTTGCCTTTGAGATGTCCAACATTTAGAAATGAAAATGTCTGCCTGTGTTGGGCTGAGTTGGTAATCAGCTGGATGGAGGAAAAACCTATCCAGTGCCAGTCTAAGCTCCTCACCTTTCAGTGTTACTTTGGCACATTGCAGCAAAAAATCACCAGGCCACAAATTAGTTCTTTACAAGAGAATGAGAGTGGAGTCTGATGTTTGCAACTTTTCATGTGACTGCAATCTGTTTTAATCTCCCCAAAGTTTTTTTAAGGTTTTCCTGCAACGTAACACATGAAATCTCTTTCAAAGACAAACTATAATGGTCAAACGAGAAGATAAGGCCCATGGCAGAAAGAATAAACAATCATATCAGACAGTAACTGCTGTCTCATCTAACTTCCACTTTTTTTTTAGCTCATTTAAAACACATAAAGTTTTGAATTGTGTTCAGACAGTTGCAGGAAATAATGAGATGCATGTAAACAGTAACTCTGCAGTTATGTGAGAGGGATTTCAGTTTACTGCACAAACATTCTCATGTTCTAATCAAGAAGAAGGCCAACGTGATGGCACAATGTTTACTCATTCCAGAGTTTGTGTTTATGAACCCTCAATCCAATTACACTGATAACATCAAGTTTCTAACAAGTGTAATTATCAAACAGTAACAGAGAAGTCTTGATGGGATTACACAACCATGTTAGAAGCTCAGATCGTTCCTTTTCACCGGTGTTCCACAAACACCGCTGCAGATGTTTTGGTCTCTTCTTTTACAAATAAAAAACCAATGCTCTTTATTCCCCAACCATTCTTTAGATACTGTGGCTGATCATGTGACAGAAGTGTGGCTCTCGACAGACTATGGGTACAAGATTGTTAAATCCACACATGATGTTGACATGTTTGAAACATGGACACACTGGCAGCTGGTTGTTTTGCCGACTCCGCCATTTTGCTGTATTATTTTTTTTTATAAATATAGCTATATTACTAAAAATCCTACATATAGCACCTTTAAAAAACAAAAAAAAAAAACAGCTTCACGGATTTACAAACTGACCCTGGTCATAAAAGGGAGCACCGGCACTTGTTCTTTTCCACGTAAAGCACTGGTTATCTCGCCTCATTCAGCTGGACCCACCTTTTTACAGCTGGACAGTGAAAGTACCCACATGATGAGCCATGGTGCGGGTAATCGGACATTGGTCCAATGGAAAGGCTTGCAGAAAAATGTAGATGATGTGTTCAGGATTCACTCAACAAAATTAGGAGCATTTCATTAAATGGAAACAGTTGGTCCTGCAGTATGTAGTCTAACAGTGCTCTCCTGGAATGTAGATGCTTTACATGAGAGCAGTGTTACAGGGAGCAGATGTAAAACCTCTCTGTTCTATGCATCATTCCTGACAAATAATGTCAGCTGGGACTGATGCAGATGCTGGTTTTGGAACAGTCTGCTGTTGACGAACTGGATGTTTTTTTTTGTCTTTAGTCTAGAAGACAGTTGGAGTCCGATGACTTGGAGGACTCTGATGGGAGCAATCAATGCACAAAGACACACAAAAACAACAACTTTTTTATATATTGTTCTAGCAAGTCAATAAAAACTGTCAAGTTGATTAAATGTTTATTTTGTGTTCCACAGGGTGTTGCAATGAAGGCTGTACTTTTAACTGTACTGAGCTATTTTTTTGTGTGCAAGTAATCAACAATTTTACTCAATCCCTTTTTCAATGAAGTGATAAATTGTCAGTAGCTAGTCAAACACTAGTTAGCAGATGAATGTATATTTTAGGACTGCTTAACCACAGTTCCAAACTGAGCAACAAAATGTGATGTTGACAGAATGCAGTGCCGCTGAGCAGCCAGCGAGGGGACATCAATAGATCAGTTGTGACAGTGCTTCATTCACGAAAGCAAACTGGCCGTTTTCAGGTGTCACACTGAGTAGCTGCGCATTTTTTATTGTCAGTAAATGAGGTGAAACAGCAGTCGACACCACAGTGGAGCAAGCAGCTGGCATACTGTGGTGTTCGCTCATGTCGGAAACGAAACTCGGTAGAGTTGTGCTGTGTGGCTGAGGAGAAACTGATGAAAAAGGGTCATAATTTGGCCTCAGAGAAGAAACATCACTAAACTATGGTTGAGATCAAGCCAACAACACAGAGCAGGTTTCACTACACTGCAGGATTTTCTCGGGTAAAATTCGCTTGAATTATTTTCACATTAGGTTTTCCTTTTTATTGCAACAACTGGTCAAGTTTATTTTGTCCTTTTTCACAGGTGTGTAGGAGTAGCTGTCAGTTGTTTGCGACAGCACACCAACACATCAATCCTTTGCTTCTTGTATGTAATAGAAGAATCTTGTTCACACCCCCACATTAAAACCTTGAGATTAATTTGCTGCTTGACCACTCTGAGGATTTCCTCAGATATGAAACTCAAATTCATTATGCTTGATCTCTTCTGCCAAAGCGAAACAGACTCCATAGGTAATCATTTAATGATGGGGAGTGGTGGGGAGAGGTCCATCGTAGGGCCTCGGAGAGACTGAACTTTTCACAATACTGGATTACTTTACTATGATTCAGTGCCACATAAAAACTCCGTGGCTACATCCACGTTAGCCTCAGGCCAGCCTTCACAATAAGCTGTACAACAGGTTTTCCTGAAGGCTGCTTCCAAACCTCCTCGACTTCTGTTGATGACCTAATCACCAAGTGGCAGACGTCTTTGCAGTCCTAGGGGTGAGTATTGGCAAGGGTGTTGCGATCCGATACCTATCACTCTACATGGGTCACGATACGATATTATCAGGATATTGCGATATCACGATATATTGCGATTTTCTACCCAGCTAATGTCAAAATTAAATGTAGAGATAAAAAAGGAGGTGCTGTATATATGTTCATCTGAAGATATTAATCATTCAGAGGACAAATTGGGTCAAAAACTATTTGCTTCAAAACATCCTATTTATATTTAAAAAATCTCTCTTAAGGTAATCAAAGCAACACAACCTGATACCATGGTGTGAGTGAATAGTGAGTTGCAGAGAGGAATCTGGGAATTGGGGTGGCTGTGGCAGAGCAGGTGGAGCAGGTCGGCCAATGATCAAAGGAGTGGCGGTTCAAATCCCGATCCCCCTGCCATATGTCATTGTGTCCTTGGGCAAGACACTTAACCCTCCTTGCCTCCAGTGGGGGCACTACTGGTGAATGAATGAGTGTGAATGTTCCGGTGGTGGTCGGAGGGGCCTTAGGCGCAAAATGGCAGCCACGCTTCCATCAGTCTGCCCCAGGGCAGCTGTGGCTACATACGTAGCTTACCATCACCAAGTATGAATGAGGAGTGAAAGAATAATGGACCTGCTTTGAGTGCCTAGAAAAGTGTGATATAAATCTAATCCATTATTATTAATCTGACCTCTGACCCCACTTCTTAAGTGAAAGGGGGCCTTGCTGTAGACCAGCAATGACCTGGAGAGTGCTCAGCAGTGTACTTTAGGACCCCAAGAAAGGTGCTTCAGCATTCCAGACTGCAGTGTTGAGGGTTAAGGTGAGCTCCAACACAGTGCTACAGCTTTTGAAACATCAGCTGTGTGGAGCCAGGGGCTCCACCGGTGACGCGTTAAGGTGGTTTCAGACTCACAAATTCACCTGTGTCATTATCTTTATCCCAATACCTGAAACCTACACAAGTTAGGAGTCATGAGGCAAAGAAGAAGAATAGGTGAGAGGGAGACAATGGGCCAACCCAATTGCAATACTGTAAGTATGGGATCGCTCACGTGGTTTATGAGGCCCCAAAAGACTTTTCCCTAGAAAGAAGCGTTAATAACTCAGCGTATAAATCATTTCAACCTTACCTTTTATTTTGCCCTCATTCAAATCATCAGGTTTTTTTCCTAAATTTATTTTCCCCTGCTTTTCTGATTTCTCGTATCATGAAATGCCACGTGGGCGGGGTTTAAACATACACTTCTGCGCGTCTCACACCCGGAAGTCCAGCATTTTCTTTTTCGTTTCAAGCGCCACTGGGCAATTTACATCGGAATGAACGGGGCTCCGCCTCCGACACGGTACCCAGTTCTTATTATTCATGCATGTCACAGGCCCGCGACACTGCCGCCTGAAGCTGAAAATGAGACCGCTTTACGACAGTCACGGGAAGTGTCGCAAACGTGTGGAGGCAGCTTAGGGCATCGTGCGCAGCGTTCAGAGACATTCGCCCACTCCGACCTGCACATCTGACACTGAGGGCGGATTCTACCGAGCTCTTCCGATTAGGATCGATATGCATGGATGCCTCTGCATGGTCTGTGTGCTCGTGTTCTCCCGGCTGTCAATCACACGGCAGGTGTGACAGAGGGAAGGGTTATTTATTTAAGCCATATTGATCTGGAAAACCTGAGCAACAGACAAGAGTGGATGTTTGACCGTGTCCGCCCCTCAATTCACCGTGTTCACCGAGCAACGCTGGACATCACCGTCGGCTCCTTCGCAACATCATGACCGAGAGACAACATTTGCTCGTCCAAAGCGAGGAAGTGGATCTGCGTCAGCTCTCCTGAGCTGTGGGAGAATTCAACCGGAAGCTCCATGACGTCACCTCCATAACAAAGGCACTGTCACGCTTGGTTTCTCTTCCAAAAAAGTCATGGTTTGGAGTGAATAGCAGAAAAACGCTGGAGTAAAGATAAACTATTATTGTTTTCCATCAGGAAGCATTTTGATATATAATTGCACTTCATATAGTGTATTCCCAAGGCGTTTTCAGTTTTACTTTGAAGGTACTGAGCGGATGTGGGCGTGTGTTTGCTGGCACTTGACCTCAGTAGGAAGTGGGATGTGGCCACGATGTATATAGGCTGCTGTTGTCGATGTATTGAATCATTGAACCGGCGCTGCTTCGGGGGCGGACGCTGCTGCACCTTCAACCGTGTCGCCGTGGGGATTCGTGGTTGCCGTCGGAGGTCAAGAACGTCGGCGTCGCCCGGAGCTCGTCTCGCGCTGGGCTCGTCTGGACCAAACCATTGCCGTGGACGGCACAACCGCCGCACGCCCAAACAGCGGCCGGAGTGCACTGTTGTGTTCTTTGCTTACGTAACAAGCATGTGAACTAATACAATCACATCATATATATTTATATATATTTTTTTTAGGTTTGTTTGAGTCTTTGAGTCTCGGACACAGACATTGTGGCTCCACAATTTTCTTTTTGAACGAATGTCAACAACCCAGCACCGAGTGATGATGGAGTCCTCCCTGGCGCTCGGCAGGCTGGAACTGACCCCCAGCTCGGCCGCAGTCGGGGTCGGCGTGACCCCACGGATCTCGGGAGGCGCCCCCGCTAAGGACAAGCCCGGACAGCGCGCTGTGGTCACGCAGTGCTCGGCTCACCTGAACGGCTGCATCCCACTGTCACATCAGGTGGCCGGACACAAGTACGGAGTGGATAACGTCGGTAAGTCTTTCTCCCTGCACTTTAACCTGCAGCATATTGTGCTCTTCACACCTTATGAGTTAATGTGTAGTCACAAATGTTTCTTTTAGCGAACGTTCACCACTGCAAACACAAACTGTGTTTGCTCCAGTTGTGATGATCCAAAAACATTAAAAAACATAAAAATGCTTGTTTTTATCATGAGGAACTTTTGTTTACAACAGTTTGTGCATTGCTTGGTTAAATGTCGCTGTGTATAGTACAATTTAGCAACAATCTATCCATCCATCCATCCATCGTCATTCGCTTATCCGAAGCCGGGTCGTGGGGGCAGCAGTCTCAGCAGAGACTCCCAGACCTCCCTCTCCCTGACCACCACCCCCAGCTCCTCTGGGGGGACCCTGAGGTGTTCCCAGGCCAGCTGGGTGATGTAGTCCCTCCAGCATGTCCTGGGTCTTCCCCAGGGCCTCCTCCCAGTGGGGCATGCCTGGAACACCTCCTGAGGGAGGCGACCAGGAGGCATCCTAAACAGATGCCCCCGCCACCTCAGCTGGCTCCTCTCTATGTGGAGGAGCAACAGTTCTACTTTGAGCTCTGATTTTGAAGGGTGTGTCCAACCACCCTGCGTAGAAAACTCGTTTCGCCCGCTTGTATTTGAGATCTCATTCTTTGGGTCATGACCCAGAGTTCATGACCATAGGTGAGGGTTGGAACTTAGATCGACCATCAAATAGAGAGCTTCTCTCTTTGGCTTAGCTCCTTCTTCACCATGACGAACTGGTACATCAACCGCATCACTGCAGCTGCTGCACTGGTCTACCTGTTGACCTCCTGCTCCGTTCCGCCCCCAGTCGTGAACAGGACCCCGAGACACTGAAACTCCTCCTAAAACTGTCAGCGGATTATTTGATCAATCAAACATTGTTCAAACTCACGCCCACGTCTCTTGAGTGTTTACCTGCCACAGTGATAAACTGCCTTCCTCTGGTCAGAAACACACCTGGCAGATGTCATGTGGTGTTGACTCTCACACAACAGTTTGTGACAAACTTAAAACCTCTGCACTGTGTTCTCAGAAGGGTCGAGCTGAATTCACTGTTAGTGCCGTGGAAGTTACTGTATGATCTCGAATGGATGAGTCACTGCTGGTTAGTCAGTTACCGCGATAAACTCCAGCAACATGGCAGATGTATCTTCCTTAGCAAGCTAATTACCAAATATGGTTGCAGTCTGCTGCAGCAACAAGTTGAGTTTTTCTTGCACCTTTATCCTGTACATTTATCCAAGTGTATACAGTATGTTCCTGTTTAATCAATGTATTATGACCACACAACTAGTAGGTGATCACCATTTTTTTCTTTATCAGATGGCCCCTCGTAAGGTCTTCAGTGTTGGGTGGGAATACCCCCAAAAATTTCAAAAATTATATTGGTTTCCTGCAATAGGAAGGTTTTTTTTGCTTCTAAGTCTGTTTCTTAACCTTAAGCACCGCTGTTTCTCTCTCTCTCTCTCTCTCTCTCTCTCTTTCTCTCTCTCTCTCTCTCTCATTTTGTGCCCTGACAATACAGTGCCCCTTCAACAAAATCACGCAGCTTTGTGTTCCACACATCAGGTACACCAGTGTTAGAGAATAGGAAACATTAATAAAATAACAAACAAACAAAAACACCACTCTTTGGTTTAAACCAGCTAAACAAAATCGCATACCCTAATAAGTTATGTCATATCATAAATAGTTGAATTCTTTTGAAAAATCTGTAAAATGTCACTACATTACATGTCAATGATCTCCCCCTGTGGTTCCTGCTGCCCCCCAAATTGGACTTGTCAGAACAAGGAAACAGATTTTTTGGCAAAACGGCTCTTTGCTTCATATCTGAATATCTTTCCAACTACATCAAAGTCAAGTCTGTGAAGGACACCACAGAAGGCCTGTGTGGAACACGCATAATTCATCACTGCTGTGAGGTTTCATTTGTGCTTCCCCATCGTTTGGCAGAAAAATGTTAAATGCCATTCAGCCCGTCAATATTTCGTTGCTTGATCCTTTGCACGTGTTTTTAACTAAAGCATTTCATGGCAGCAGTAGTATGTGGACAATAGACATCCCTGACAGTCACTGCAGTGTAGGCCCACATTAGAGCTGTGCGCTTGTGAAGGCCTTTTTGGGAAAAGATTGTGTCACTTTGCAAGATGATGTGTGAAAGAAGCCAGAAAAAGAGTAAATTGTTGCACATGCTATTGAGACAGAGATGCTTTAGAGAGGCATCACTGACAGTTGTGCCTGCTTATAAACTAAAAAGGGCTTCATTAATTATGCACAAAATTTTAACAGTGACACAACTGTGATCCCATTTCACCTGTTTGATACACAATATTCACAGAAAGACCCTTTTATGAACTGTTTAGGGTTGGCAGCAGTGATGATGAGTGAAAAGAGGTTTATTTGAGTTGTCAGCATGGTTGGTGCTGTACTGTTGGTACTCCTGAAGGCTTATGACACACTGCACACAAATCTGAGGCAACAAAAAGCAGCAGCGCATCTTGGCCTTCTCCGGGGTACATTGTGTTGTCCTGTCGTACACTGAGGGAATTCTGGCATCTTGTGGTGATGGTGAAGGTGAGAAAAGTGGGAAAGCACCCACCTGTGGAGGAAGCTCGGTCCAATGGATCCCAGGTTGTAAAGAACATGATGCTCTGTGAAGCAGGTGTTTAATGAGGAAAGGCTGCAGATTTGGCAGTTCGCCTCAGAGAGGACATCCTCAAAGCCACATCCGGTTGGTTTGAACGGTCTAAAAAAGTAAATGGGAAGTTTTGTTAGAGTAGTTGAACTCGGCAGCCTGAGGAAAACTTGTTAGAGAGGAACACTTGGAAGCTGGGAAGCTGCAAAATTATTGTACAGATGGACGAAGAATGTCACCAGGTTGACAATCAATGACCATGTCGAGTTCTGCAACGCTATGCGGACAAAATTAGATTATTATAGATGAATGCTTTAACTGCCTTAATTGCAAAGATTTGCACAAGTTTTAAAGTGAAACCCTGTCATTCAAATACCAATACATGTCAATTAGTACCTATTAAGCAGTCATAACATTAGGTTTGATCATGAAAATGAAGCTTCTTTCCACTGAGATTAACTCATCGTTGTGAGACAAACTATGCAGCCGAGTGTTGTCTCAGTTCAGTTTCGGTTGACACACTGCAGGGAGGGCCTTCTTTTCAGACCTCCATCAACAGACCTAAATCAACAAGGGATTGGTTGTGGCAACTGAATTATGATCTGTTGAGCAAGTAGACAAGCAAGTTCCCCTGTAGTGAGTGTTATATGGTGGTTTATGGTTGGCACACCTCTCCCATGGTTGTGAGACCTTGCTCTTTAGTTCCTGTGCTCTGGTTTGTTTCTACCAGTTCAACTGGGAATAATGTGCAAAGAAAGAGTAGTAGTCTTCTAGGAGCAGAGTAGTATTCTCTGCATGTAAATGTGCCTTGTGGAAAGGTTGTTCTCTCATACAATATAAAGAATGTTTTTCCAGATAAAGGAGGAAAATTTAGGTTTATTCTGTCCTAAGGGTTTTTTTGTGCACTTGTTATTCATTAATGGCAGGATTGATTTTAACTGACTGTGCAGGACTGTGAGGAAAAATGTGTTTTGTTATCATGTCATACTGTTGCGAAAGGTGTTGCAGCTGTGAGTTCTGAAACCTAGAGGACGGTTGTTTGCTGTGTGACCAGGGAGAGAATGTAAATGTAGGACAATGAGTGTTATTAGGCTAACGAGTGAAGAAAGAAATGCGGGAGTATGGCTGGGAAGATAATCAATTAATCACACGATAAATGAAAATGAACTCGATCTTTTTTCTGGCCTCGATCTATCGCCCTGTCCATGTGTGTCTTTGTTTTCCTCGTCTCTCGCCTCCAAACACGTCAGATGACAAGAGGGTCCACTCTGTGCATCGGTCTCAGCCGCTAGCGGCAAAATAGCATAGAATGGAAAGACTTGTAGCAAAGCTGAATGCTACAGCGCCGGTGTGGGAATATTTTGACTTCAAGCCCAATGAGAGAGGTGGGGTTAAAAACACAGACAAGCCAGTCTGCAAACTTTGTTCAAAAATTGTTGTGATTATAAAAAAGGCAATACGACAAACTTGCATGCCACTTCAAACACAATCACCTGTTGGAGTTTTCCCTGCTGGGGAAAAAACTGCACCGCGCGATGAGTCATCGGCCCGACAGTCAACGCTAAACAAAGCGTTTGGCAGATTCCGAGCAAGGAACACCATTTTGTCGAACAAACTAAACTAGTTACAGATTTGCATATGGTCTGTTAAGACATCTGTAAAGACATAGGCCATTGTATTTATTATTTTGGAGAGACAGGGTCCATTGTATTGTGTTTGCATTATTTTCTATCAGAGACTGAGAGTCCTTTTTTATTTATTTTTTTAATTTTTGTTTTTATTTATTTAAAAGTTCTTGACTTTCCAATGTTAAAGGTTTCATTTTTGCATTTAAAGGGTGCACCTGCATTATTATGATATATTAACATTACATAAATGGTTATTTTGGTCTCGATGTTGACAATAATATCATTTATCATCAATAATTTGGTGGACAATATATCGTCCACCAAAATTTGTTATCGTCCCAGGCCTGTGTGGGAGGATAAAGGAAGTATGATGAGTGTTGTTAACAAGTGAAGAAAGGAATTTGGGAAGGTCAGAGCACCATGGTAAAAGATGTTTAAAAGTGATTGCCAGAGAGGAGCCAATGGATGGTACATCTGTTGTCATGTAAATAGGCCTAAGGATGCTTACAATTCCTCAGTAGAGAGGAAGTGACCATACCTGTTGGTGTGGTGCTCGCTCTTTGCAAGTAAAAAAGGACTATTGCAAAAGTCTCCTGGTCTTCCTCTTCACACCGGGTTCGTCGGCGCATTCCAAAGCAAGATGGGCAGATTAGGAGCTTTTGCTCCAACCTTTTTTGGTTGTCCATTGTAGAGTTAAAAGTGAAATGCCTTTTACAGAATACGGAGGTGTCGGTGTGATCCCTTGGAACGGGAATAGCTTGCGGATGACTTGCAGCTTTGCTTCAAAATAATTGGGCAACAAAACTGAGATGTTACAGGAGCCTAAACAGTTGTAAATAATTGCCGCCTGCGAGTTCTCGACACTACCGGAAACCGCGGCAGACTGCACCAGCTGTGAGGCTGCGTTCAAGAGTCCGCTGTGTTGATAATGCAAGCATAGAAGGAGAACTTCCGTTGTTTCTGTTTACATTCTGCTGTGAGCCAGACTAGCACGAGGTTAG
>JAUESE010105300.1:0-11198 GCA_032274725.1 Malacoctenus triangulatus | reverse complement strand
TATATATACATACATACATTTATATTCATATATCTCCAGCTGTTGCAGTGACACATAGTCTGTGTGTGTGTGTGTGTGTGTGTGTGTGTGTGTGTGTGTGTGTGTGTGTGTGTGTGTGGAGGGAGGGAGGGGCTGGTGAATAGGTGAGGGTAGGCGGGCTCTGGATCAACAGGGCGATGAAGAGAAACCAAAACAAACGATGTGATTGTTGGAGATGCTTTTATTTTTGTAAACATATTCCAGGAGGAAGTGACCCTGATGGTCGACGCCCACAGCCTCAACATTGAAGCCGGATCGGATGAAAAACGTGTGTTTGCACTGTGTGTGTGTGTGTGTGTGTGTGTGTGGAGGGAGGGGCAGGTGAATAGATGAGGGTACACGAGCTCTGGAACAACAGCGAAGAAAAACCAAAACAAACAGTGTTCCTCAACCCTGGCTTATCAGTCGTTATAGAGTCATTGTTTGGCCACAAGAGGGCAGCAACTCCCTTCTTCATTATTGGTTCTCATAGAAACAGTCCATCATACAAACCTTTACATGCAGTTTGAACATCAGTCAGGAAAGGTGCTCGTTTGACGGACTAGTCAAACCACCACGGTCACCGCGATGTCCGGCGCGACTGCGTGGACCCTCAGGTGCTTCGTCAGGTCCCTGCGCACGCGGAAGCGCTGGCCGCACGCGCCGCAAGGGTACGGCTTCTCCCCGGTGTGGATCCTCCGGTGCGAGGTCAGGTGGCTGCTGTTGGCGAAGCTTCGCCCGCACGTCTCGCAGGCGTACGGCCGGGCGCCCGTGTGCACCCGCAGGTGCGTCTTCCACTGGCAGCTGTGGCCGAAGTGCTTGCCGCAGGCGTCGCACCGGTACGGCTTCTCGCCGGTGTGGGAGCGCGCGTGCGCCGCCAGGTGGGCGCCGTGCGCGAAGCGCTTGCCGCAGGAGGCGCAGGCGTGCGGCCGCTCGCCCGTGTGCACGCGGGCGTGGCGCGCCAGGTGCCCGCTCTGGCCGAAGCGCTTGCCGCAGGTGGGGCACGCGTACGGGCGCTCGCCGCGATGGTGGCGCGCGTGCCGCGCCAGGTGGCCGCTCTGGCCGAAGCACTTGCCGCACGTCTCGCAGCAGTACGGGCGCTCGCCCGTGTGCGTCCGCAGGTGGTTGGTCAGGTGGCCGGTGTGGCGGAAGTGCTTCCCGCAGGTTGGGCAAGCGTACGGTCTCTGATTGGCTCCCGCCCCGTCTTGCCCCGCCCCTTCGCTGGTCTCGTCTTCACACTCAACCTCGACCGAGTCTCGTGTCGGCTCCTCGTTGCCGGTTGAGCCCAAAGTGTCACGGCAACGTATCTGTGAGTCTGTGAGCTCATTGGCCGGTTCGTCCTCTTCGTCCGGGACATCAGGCAGGGGACACGTCTCCCATTTCGACGCGAGTTCGTCCAGGCACATCTCCTCTGCTTCCTCTTTGATCCCAGCTGGTTCCAGTTTGACATCAAAAAGTTCCCGTTCTTCCTTCTCCTCTTTGACCCCAGGGGGCCCCGTCCCCCCTTGTTCCTCCTTTATCCGTAGCTCCTCCTCTTCTTCTACTATTTGGATCAAGTCCGGCTCCCCCGACTCCTCCTTGACTTGTGGGAGTTCCGGTTCCCCCTGGTCTCCTTTCATGGTTTGAAGGTTCTGGTTCCTTTCCTTACGGGTTGCCGTGGAAACTCTGCTGAGACAAAGGGGGACACTAGAGAAACATTTCCGGTCTGATTATGACACATTAAGCAGTTTTAGGACATCCACCATGAGCTGGACAGTTATTTTTCCTCATTATCAGTGTGACTTCCGGTTTGTCGTTGCGGTCGACTGGGTTCTACTCACCAAATGGTGTCCATGGTTACCATGGAGTTGTCCCCGCGTCTCTCCGGTAACCGTCAGTCTCTCAATGTCGTCAACCAGCTTCATATTATCCGTGTTTTTTCGCCAGTTGTGGATCTGTCTGTCCAATATTTTCCTGTCACCTCCGTCCGTTTCGCCCGTCTCACTTCCTGGACCGGCTGCGAGCCGCGTGCCTTCTTCAGTCCAATCACAGCGCGGCCAATTGCACATCCAGGAAGTAGCTCGGGACGCTGTTGCAGGTTGTGTTTGCGTTTCTCCGGCTGAATTTAAAAGGCCATTCAGTAGAAGTAGAGAGAAAACAACGGGGTCGCGGGTCCGTGACGGGTCGCGGGGAGTGTCCTGGTGAACGTGTGACGGGGGTCTGAACCAAAACAACCGTGCTTCAGTTGAATTCTGTGAGTAGAGAGAGTAATGCTAAGCTAGCGTCTGTTTGTGGTGTCAGTAGTTCGCGAGTCTGCAGACTTCACGAGGAGTCAGTTTTTACGCCTATTCCGGGTGACCTGAAGTGCATTTAAGTGATATCTATCCACGTTTGAGGCTGCTAGCTCAATGCTAACTGGGAAGTATAGGTGGCCGCGATAGTGCCTGTTCAAAAAGCGGCTTGACGCAAACAAACTTTTAGTTCACGTTTGGTGGCAATTATTATTGACTCAAATCAAACTGAGAAATACTTTAAAACCTTTGTGTGTGTATTATTTTCGTAAAAATAAATACAGAGTTACGTCACATTAAAAAAGCAGATGGATCATAAATAAATACAGTAGGAATGTCAATATAATACCTAATCTGACAGAAAACACAATCGATTGATAACTTCTAATTTCAAAATAAATGTACACAAAAATCTGCAAAAATAAATAATTCTTTTTCAGATAATTTTTTTGTGTAATTATATAAAAAAATAAAAATAGAAAAAATGTAATATCAATTAAATATGTTAAGGAAAAAAAAGTAAATTAGTTTTCATTTATGAAAATGGAGTTATCTCTATTTTCCAAGAGAGAATATTTTTTTAGTAATATAAACTAACATTTTTTCCTTAAACATCAGCTATCTCCAAAGATATTATTTCTTTAAAATTATTATTATTTTTCTAATTTCTGAATTTTTTCTGAGTTTGACATTTGGTGTTGGTTCTAGCTGTCCTACAGGAACCTACCGCTAAAAGGGGTGAAAGTTCCCTGTGGCCTGAAGGAGAAAAGAGGACTCCCCCCCCCCTCCCCTTCTCAGGCCGGACCAGGAGAGAAACCATAACCTTGCACCATGAAAGGCGACCACAAGGAGCCCGAACTCTCACACTTTAAGGAGGAGGACGAGGGACCCGATCTGATCCAGATAAAGGAGGAAGACGAGTGCGTGTTCGAAGTAAAGGACGAACTGGAGGAAATGGAACCTTGCCGAGTCAAGGAGGAACATCAGATCGAGATCAAAAAAGAAGAAGAAGAAGAAGAAGAAGGTGAAGAACTCCACCTCGATGCTCCGAAGTGGGACACCGACGGCTTTGATTCGAACGCGGCCAACGAGGACGGCGACCTCGTCGGAGCTCCGGGACCCACCGGAGCTTCAGGTTCGCCGCCCGACGCCGGAGGCGACGCGGCGGAGCTCCGCACGCACGCCACCCCGAGGTCGCTGACATGCGGCCTTTGCGGCAAACACTTCCGCAACGCCGACCGCCTCGGAACGCATGCCCGCGTCCACACGGGCGAGAAGCCGTTCGCCTGCGAGACGTGCGGCAAGCGCTTCCGCCAGAGCAGCCACCTGACGCGGCACATGGGCACGCACGGCGGCAGCGACAAGCCGCACGCCTGCGCGGCCTGCGGGAAGCCCTTCATGCACAACAGCGACCTGACGCGGCACATGCGCGTGCACACGGGCGAGCGCCCGCACCCGTGCGCGGTGTGCGGCCGGCGCTTCCGCGAGCGCACCGACCTGGCCAAGCACGCCGCCGTGCACACGGGCGAGAGGCCGTTCGCCTGCGAGACGTGCGGCAAGCACTTCAACCGCAGCAGCATCCTGGCGGCGCACATGCGCACGCACACGGGCGCCCGCCCGCACTTCTGCGCCACGTGCGGCAAGAGCTTCGTGCACAACAGCGACCTGACGCGCCACACCCGGATCCACTCGGGCGAGACGCCGTACGCGTGCGGCACGTGTGGCGAGCGCTTCCGCTTCAGCTGCCAGCTGGCGACGCACGCGCTGGCCCACGCCGGCGCCAAGCCGCACTTCTGCCAGGTGTGCGGCAAGGACTTCCGGCAGAGCGGCGACCTGACGCGGCACCTGCGCACGCACACCGACGCCCGGCCACACCCCTGCGCCACCTGCGGCAAGACGTTCCGTGAGCGGGCCGACCTGGCCAAGCACGCCAGGGTGCACACGGGGGAGCGGCCGCACGCCTGTGGCGCGTGCGGCAAGCGCTTCGGGCGGAGCAGCAACCTGGCGCGGCACATGAGGACCCACGAGGCGCAGGCGCCGTGTCCCTCCTGAACACGTGTCGGAGGAAGAAGAAGAAGAAGAAACAGTCCCGAGTTCCAATTGCAGGGTGGGTACCACAAACCAGAAACGAGTATTTGAGACTTGTTTGTTTTTGAATCCGATTGCTCTCCAAAAAAACCACGATGTAATGTTGCAACGATTTCAAAATAAAATTGCAAGATTATCAATACTTGAAGGGTGCGTCAGTCACTGGAACTACTGACTGGTTAGTGATTCCTTTTCATGAGTCAACTACTAACAATACCAAACTTAGTTAGTGAAATACATAAAGATAATTTAAAAATGTCAGGTTTGAAACGTCAAAAATTTGCCTTTTTTTTGTCAGTTTTTGCTTGTAAATAAATTGTTTCATTTTATTTAATTTATTACCTTAAACAGGCCAATAACTCATTTAAAAAAATTATATTATCAAGAACTGTTTTTGACATATTTTATAATACATTCATGAAATATTCTGTATTGTGTAAATCACGTAAAAAAATATTCATTATTAAAAAAAATGCATTCTTTTTTTATTAATTTTTTTTAATTATTTTTTGGAAAATTCACTTTAAAAAAATCAAATCTTTTTTTATTTTTTTACTTACATTTTTTTGAAAAATGTTTTTAAGAAAAAAATAGAATTTTTTTTTTAAGAAATTAATTTCTTAAACAATATTTTTTGGATATAATTTAGAACAGTTTGTTTGTGTGAAACAACACTGAACGTCTATGGGAAATATCAAGAGCGTTGCGACTGGTGGAACATAGCAGGTTGGATGCATGCGATGAGACACCTTGCAGTCAAATACTTTCCGATTTCAAGGGGGGGGGCGCTTCCAGTCCACGTGTGGGACAGGACACCCATTTGTGACGGGGACTTCCTCAATCGAAAAAAAAACAGACACTTCGAAACCCTTCATGCGCAGTTTGTGTATCAAATCGCTTTATTCGCGACTGCATGTCGATATGGCACCAAATACAACAGAGTAGGATCAGTTTGTCAGTTTTTGCTTGTAAGTAAATTACTTCATTTTATTTTATTTATTACCTAAAGGGGCCAATAACTCATTAAAAAAATTTTATTTTATCAAGAACTGTTTTTCAGTTTTTTATTATACATTCATAAAATATTGTGCATTGTGCAAATCACGTAAAAAAATGTAAATTTTTTAAAAAACTTTTTACTTTTAATTTTTAGCAAAAAATTAATTTAAAACTTAACATTTTTTTACGTGATTTACACAATATACAATACTTTCTGAATGTATTATAAGAAAAAATTTAAAAAACAGTTCTTGAATATTTTTTTTAATTAATTTTTCAAAAAAAATCTAGATTAAAAAAACAAATCTTAATATTTTTTAATATAATCTATAGCAGTTTGGGTGAAACAACGCTGAATGTCTCTGGGAAATATCAAGCTTGTTCGCGTGGGACGCAACACCTTGCAGTCAAATAGTTTCCGATTTCGGGGTGGGGGGGGGTGGCGCTTCCAGTCCACGTGTGGGACAGGACACCCATTTGTGACAGGGACTTCCTCAATCGAAAAAAAACTGACACTTCGAAACCCTTCATGCACAGTTTGTGTATCAAATCGCTTTATTCACGACTTCGTGTCGATATAGCACCACATACAACAGAGTAGAATCATGCTCATCAGATTCAAATACAGCAACGACCAAAAATAGACAAAACCTCCTTTGTAGTGAGAACTATAGACTGTTCCTGCGTGTCACAGAGTTTTTTTTCACATCAGAAATGTGCTTTCTGACGCGTTCGATTGGACGACCTTGTCACCTGGCCTCGCCCGTGTGGCTCCTCATGTGGGCGTTGAGGCGGCTCAGGTGGCTGAAGCGCTTGCCGCAGTTGGCGCACGGGAACGGCCGCTCGCCCGTGTGGATCTTCATGTGCGTGCTCAGGTTGCTGCTGCGCGTGAAGTGCTTGCCGCACGTGGCGCACGGGAAGGGCTTCTCGCCCGTGTGCACCGTCATGTGCCGCACCAGGTAGGCGCGCTGGAAGAAGCGCTTGCCGCACGTGGCACAGGCGAACGGCTTGGCGTCCGTGTGCAGCCGCGCGTGCTTGGCCAGGTCGCGGGCGTCCCGGAAGCGCTTGCCGCAGGCGTCGCACGCGCACGGCCGCTCGGCGGCGTGTGTGCGCCGGTGCCGCGTCAGCACGCTGCGGTCGCTGAACTGCTGGCTGCACGTGTCGCAGGAGAACGGCTTCTCGCCCGTGTGCGTGCGCGTGTGCTTGGACAGGTCCCAGCGGTCACGGAAGTGCTTGCCGCAGAGCTCGCAGTAGAACGCCCTCTCCTTGGCGCCGGCCGGGTCACCCTCGGCGACGTCCGGGCTGCTTCTTCTTCGGTGGTCCGAGCTGGCATCCGCGGCGTAGCCGTAGTCTTCCTCGCGGTCGCCCTCCCCGTCGGCGAGGTGAAAGGCGTCGGCCTCCCACTTCCTCACCAGCTGCCTTCGCCTCTCGTCGAGGAAGATCTCCTCCTCTTCCTCCTTTATTTGAATCAAATCCGGCTCTTCTTCCTCCTCCTCCTCTTCCTCTTCCTCTTTGATCTGGAAATCTTCTGCCTCCTCCCGGTCGCCTTCCATCGCCAGTGTTTGGTTTCACGGTTGCCGTGGGAGATCTGGGTGAGACAGAGACAAAAGAAGAAGCTTTTTATTTGGAAAGCATCACATGTTTAGACTTAAAAAGATAAAACTTTTATTTTGGAATATTTTATTTTAAAGAGGATTCAACTCAAGTACAGGAAGTGAGAAAAAAATAAACTAAACTTACAATGACAAGACAAAAACAGTAGATGAAATTAAAAATCAATAAACAACTTAACAATAACTGCATAAATGAATGAGTTAATCAAATACATAATGCAATAGTTGAAAATAATTAAAACTTTGATTTTGATATCGATTCTGCTTTTTTTTTTTTAACTCTTTCTGAAAAGAAAAAGTAAGTTGTGTTGGTTGGGAAAATATATGTCACACTGTCACATAGATTGAGTTGATTTATTAGAGAGTAAAACGTGCATAACTTTTTTTTTTTTTTTTTGCGTTTATTTACGTTAGCCTCATTTTTGGACAGGCAACGTCGCAGCCACCTATATTCCTCATTCGTCTCAAAACCAGCAGCGGTACGGTAACGTTACCCGTTCATTAAACAGTCATTGACCCAAAACTCGAGTGAGTTCGTCTGCTTGGCTCGTGACGCCTGCAGCCTCGTGAGCGGATGGCCCGAACAGCAGACAGAACATGCGATAGCTTAGCATTAGCACGATTCTCCCCTCACCTGCTCTCCTGTCAGGCCGGTTTTTGCGTCTTTAAGAGACGACCCCTCCCCCCGTCACACCTTCTCGAGGATCCCCGCAGCCCGTCTCAGACCTGCAACTCCTCTCGCTTTCAGATTTTTCTTGCAAAATGAATAGCTTTATACTTTTAGTCCAGAAACAAAACGCAATACAACCAACGGCAATCGAACTACTTCCTGTATGCCAGGTCCGGGCTGCCCTGATTGGCTGCGTGGGAGCAGGGCGAGACCAAGCGAAAAAACACCGAAAAGGGGATTAAAAAATGTGCATTTGGCTTTAGTTTGATTGTAAAATATATTTTCTAAACTTCACCTTTAGATAATATTGTTGAATGTTAAAATAAAACAGCTACATTTCTGCAAAGTTTTGTTGCCTCCCCGGCTCGTTTATGCAGGTTCAGGGTCTCCATTAGACGGTGTCTGCTGCCATCTGCTGGGAAATTAACACACGACAGGTGAAAAAGCCTCATTGTTGTGGAACGTGGGAAAGCTTTTATTTTGGTGAGAAACTGTATTTATGAGACACTTGTGGGAAATAATTGAGAAAAGTTGTGTTTAGTTCCACCAGGTGGAGACAGACTGATTAGAAAAGCAGCGTTCGTTGGTTTCTAATGATTACTGGCCGCAAGATTCTTAAATGTAACTTATTTTTTGCTTGTTTTCTTTTGTTTGTTTGTTTCTACATCAGCTCTTTGAGAGGGGCGGGACAAAAGGACGAGCTGTCACTCACCGTCTGGATGGATGTGTGGCGAAGGAGCAAAGGTGAGAAAAGCCTGTGAGTGACAACATTTATGTTGAAAATCTGAGAGCACCATAACATGTAATAAAAAAAAAAAGAATAATATTTCTAAGCACATACATTTTTTTTAATTCAATAGGATAAGACCAAAAATCAGAAATAAAAAACTAAAATAAATAAATAAATTCAACATAACCTGGCGTTACTGAATGAAACTGGACTTTAAACGCATGTAAACGGCCTAACGGGACTGGAATGAGACTGGCCCTGTGCCACATGTATTCACTTAGCAAGACTAGATTCTTGAATATGACTTTTGTTTTTGTTTTGTTTTTTCTTGTTTGTTTCTACATCAGATCTTTGAGAGAGGCGGGACAAAAGGACGAGCTGTCACTCACCATTTGGATGGATGTGTGGCAAAGGAGCAAAGGTGAGAAAAGCCTGTGAGTAACAACTTTATTCTGAAAATCTGACAGCACCATAAAATGAATGAAGCAAATAGATTTTTTTTTTACATCCATGGGATGAGACCAAGAAAAACTAATAAATAAATAAAATAAATAAATTCAATATAACTTAGCTTTGCAGACAAAAAAATGAACTTTAAATGTATGTAAACGGCCTAATTGGACTGGAATGAGACTGGCCACATGTATTCACATAGCTGGACTGGAATCAGACTCGTTGTTTTCCACCCACAAAAAAGTGAATAACTTAGAGTGGTTGGACACCATGGCAACCAAGAGGCAGACCTGTTGTTTAAAATCAAATAAAAGGAAAAAAAACCCTCAAACTTATGAAAATATATTTAACTGCTTATTTAAATATAAAGTCCGACCGCCCGTCCTTCTTTGAGAAGATGTCAATCACTCTGTCATACAGCTTGTTGCTACGCTTCAGCTCCGCCAACAAGTCTTTCTCGATGGCCATGGACGCCAACGCCGAATGCCGGGCCTGCCCG
The DNA here is from genome assembly GCA_032274725.1 of Malacoctenus triangulatus. Taxonomy (NCBI): domain Eukaryota; kingdom Metazoa; phylum Chordata; class Actinopteri; order Blenniiformes; family Labrisomidae; genus Malacoctenus; species Malacoctenus triangulatus. The sequence continues at coordinate 1,858 of JAUESE010105300.1, read as the reverse complement.
GCGGCGCTCCGCGCGTACGCCTCCACGCGCCTCAGGGCGGAGCCCGGGCGATCTGCCGCCGCGGTCGCCGGGGGGACGGTCAGCGCCACGCACGCTAGCGTGTGCAACTGGCCCATGCTCTCCCGCAGGCGCTTCCGCCGCAGGAAGTCCAGCAACTCGGCGGGGCGCTTGCCCTCGAAGTCGGGCATGGCGTACGCGACGGTCAGCTCGGTCTTCAGGCGGGTGAGGTCGAACAGCTCGCCGTGGCTCCGCGCTAGCTCGCCGAAGAGCGCCTGCGGGAACCTTTTGCGGTAGCTCCGGAAGTGCTGCGGGTCCAGCAGGGACAGAAACGCCAGTTTCTCGTGGTCCTGGAAGCGGTCTCGCGTCTGGCGGAGGACGTTGTCCAGGATGTCCCCGTGGAGCCGCGCGTAGTCGTCTGCGGTGGCGCCCGGCCTGCCCGAGACGCGCGCCGCGTCCTCGTAGATCTCCGCGAACCGGAGCCGCTCGCGCTCCACCGCGGCGCCGAACTCGTCCAACTTCGGCGCCTGCCGCCGGAGCGCGTCCGCGTGCCGGAACGCGCCGTTGAACGCGGCGAGCAAGAAGCAGAACTCGAAGTCGTCCAGGTGGCCGCTGAGCGTCCGCGCGGCTAGCACCGTCTCGCCGTCGTGCGCCTCACGGCGTCCCACGACGTCGCCGAACAGCTCCTTCAGGGCCCACCGCCGCTGGAACACCGTGTCCACTAGCCGCCACGGTTGGTGCCACCGCGTGGGCGCCGCAGCGGGGTCGCGGCGCAGGCAGATTTCGTCCAGCCGCCGCGCGCACGGCAGGGACCGGGCGAAGAACGCGGCGAGGGCGCCGAGGATGGCGAAGAACGCTTTGCCGCGCTCCAGCTTGGCCGCGCCCTGAGCGAGGACAGCGGCTAGCCGGTGCGCGTGGGAGTGCACGAACAGCGCCCGCGGCACTGCCTCCTTCACCTTCGCCTGCACCTCGTTCAGCCCGGACGCCGACGCCACCGTTCCGTCGTAGCACTGCGCCACTAGCTTCTCCGGCCCGCAGCCGAACTCTTCCAATACGCCAAGGAGGAGCGCGGCGACGTCCTCTGCCCGCCTACCGACGGGGACGTCGGCGAATCGCAAGAAGCGCTCCCTCGCGCCGGAGTCGGTGACGTAGCGCAGGACCACGGCGAGCTGTGCGCCAGTCTCGGTGGCGGCGACGGCGACGAATGGCGCCCGCCCGACCTCGGACCGGATCTCGTCCGCGATCACTTCCGAGACGGCGTCGACGAGGTCGTCCCGCATGCGGGCCGGCGCCGGCCTGGCGAACGCGGCGTTGGTGCGCAGGTGGTAGCGCAGGTCGACGTCCTGGGACGCCAGGAAGGCGAGGAGCTCGGCGTAGTGGCCGCGGCCCAGCAGCCGCTGCTGGCCCAGGAACAGCACGCAGTCCAGCAGCTTCCTCAGGACCTCCCGGTTCTTCTTCACCTGCTCGTTGTGGAGCTCCGCCTCCTGGCGCGGGCCCTCGCCCTCGCCGGCCCTCTGCTCCTCCTCTTCCTCCTCCCCGAAGGTCCTCAGGAGCACGGCAGCCTGCAGGTGTGCGGCCGTGCCATGGTGCCTGTAATCGCAAATTATTGTATTCAGTTATTTGCTCCATCATGATCATTCTGCATGTAGCACCTGCAGGAATCCCTTGAAGCTGAGACATTCCCAGTGTGCAGGAAGGAGCGCGACCGCAGGTCATTTGTCCCCGACTGCACAACAGCAAACATACATAACAACCACAGCACACTTAAAGGGATAGTACACCCAAAGAATGATGTGCCTTCATTTTCTACTCCCCCCCCCCATGCTGAACAACACTCTGAAGCACTTTTTTGACATCTCAA
>JAUESE010105136.1:0-11206 GCA_032274725.1 Malacoctenus triangulatus | reverse complement strand
AGAGCGCACTGCTCTCTGTGAGGGGAGGGGGAGGAGCAGCACAGAGCTGCTGCTCAGGAAGGGAGGGGGAGAGAGCAGAGTCACCGCCCGGCACAAGTTTCTTTTTGCCGCTTGCAGCAAAGCAAAATTTTAATATTGGCAACATTTTGAAATATGATGATTAATCAGCCAGATGCCAAAATCGGGCTGTAGAACAAACTAACTGATTGCAGTCATGCCGGGCCGAGCAAGGCAGAGATAGGATGGTTTATGAGTCATAGATTAAAGCTTTAGAAAGCCATCATTTCCATTCTGGATATTTTCACTGCATTAGTTCAAGAAAGTCATCAAAGTCTTACAATTGAAGAGTAGAAGCTGATAATCAAACATCTTTTACTTTTCTTGTCTGATAACAAAACAAACTTCCTGCGTTTTCCTGCTTCCACCAAGAAAGAGCAATCAACTGTGCAACTGAGCAAATATGCATCCCCAGGCCACCTGACCTGATGTGAACAGATCACAAACAAAATTGATAGGCTCAATCTTATGACAAGTACCAATTTGCATGTGTAATTTCAAAAGGATTGGTAAAGAACAACTATTAATAGCGCGTTCACAAGAAAATCTCGGCGGACAGGGACGTGGTAGACATGCGATGACTGCAAATGCACTTAAACAGTGAATATATTGTTTCAGCAGTGCTGTGAGAGCAACTGCCTCAATGCATACCAAAAGCAGACGCGATTAGTCCTTCCCATCAGCTTTACTCTGACAACATAGTGGGGATTCCTCAACAACGTCATGAATATTTTAAATGCATTGCTCACAGATAACAAGGAATGATGAAGACACACTACAGGGTTGTTGAGGTGTGTCACAGAACTGGAGAGAAAAAATACAACAGGTCTGATGGTGGCGACTTGTGCTACACGTTTTTCAAGTCCTGTCTGGCTTCCAACCACAGGCCTAATACAGACAGACAGCAGGACAGGGAGTGTCACCAAAACACCCGAGTGGCCAACGATTTCCCTCAACACATTCAAGTGCGAAACCAAAACTGATGAATTGCCTCTGTCATGAGAATGATCCGAGTCACTTACTTATGGCAACAATCAAGAGTCCTGACGAGTTTATTTTAATTTGTGTAACACTCAGTATTTTAGTACAAGGCTTGCTCTGAATTTTTTATTCCTTTTAAATTTGTGATCAACTTTGTTTTTACAATGGTGATTTTATTAACTCTCTCTCACAGGACGTGCTTGGTCTAAACAGGGCAGACTTCCTTTCACCCCCGGGGATGTCCATCAACTGCTTCCTGAAAATAAATGTTGTATACATCTATTATACATAATAGTCTATTGCTGGTGGATGTGTTCCATTAGCTGAGACTGATAGTAAAATACATTTTGGAGAGGGAAACAAGACAACCCTTGTGTTGATGTTGACAGGTCAATAAGTATGAAGATTTTTTATTTTACACACTGTGAAACTAAACACCAATAATTTGGATGATGGTGTTGTGCCATGGCCTCTACTGAATTCGTAAAAACTGAATATGTAAGGGACAAAGAGAATGTAGTGGTACTAAATCTTGATGTAAATTTAGGAAAACTGAATATTTTACCCTAACCCTGATTAAAAAAAAAACAGACAACAAATATGCATCAATTGAAGGAACCAACAAATGTACTTTTTCACTTTGACAAAACTATTTGCCAAAACTGAATGAATTCATGGCAGTTAATGTTTCTTAAAAAGCATCAATGGTCATGCTGATACAAAAGTATGGAGAAACCCTTTCCAGGTGAACACTATCCAAGTGCAATTTTAAAAACCTAATGTGAGAAGTGGTTAACTAGTTAGTTTGAACACCAAGAGAGAAATAAAAAAGTACAAATTTGGTACTGACTAATTTCAGATGATAATGAGAGCGGTTGTTTCTGGTTCCGATGCGGTCCAATCATGAAAGCTAACATAATCACGTCGTTGAAGTTCTGCATTTTCTGTTACTTCGACAGCATTGTTTTATAGCTCTTAGTACCACTTAAACACCCTGGAGATAGAAAACTTTACAAATCCGAAGTCTGTACAGTTTCCAAACTGCCACTGGAATGTAGAAGAAAGTCAATCAACAGCAAATAGTCCAAGCTGCTTCACACCTGAGCTCCCTGCTGTTAGCTGGTGATACGCCATAGAGACTTCAAAACATGACACAACACATTGTTTACAACCATAACCCAAACCACCTCAGTCTGAATGACGTGACTCTTTAAAAAAACGGAGCAGGCTCTTGTGCTAATCCCACGCCTGGGTAGTTTCACCTTCCTGCTTGGTCAAATTTACCGAAAACTGGTACACAAATTAGCCAATCGTTAGCTGACTTAGCTAACGCTAGCCAACTGTTAGCCCGTTTAGAAATCTGAAGCAGTTGCTAGTCTGTGGCAAACACTGGCGATACAGTAGAAGACAGTGTAACTTCTTACCCTTTATAATAGGCTTTCACCCGGACTTGGTGGGAATTCTCACCGGGGTGGGACATGGTACTGTCCCGCAACGTCGGCATCCTAAGCTCAGCAGCGGACAATCCAACTCACCAACAGCCCCTTATCTTGGTTTGCCCTTTACTTAAACACCGCACCTTGAACACTGTGTTTTGATGTTCCGTCGACCAACAAAAAACACAAAGCGGTGAAACCCCCCGAATGTTGTTGATAATTTCTATCTTCAACAAGCATAAATAGAATCTTAACTTTAGGAAAAACTTGGGGGATCCGCCAAACAACTCCCTACTGCAAAGGCCAAACGAAAGGGTGAGTCCATTATTGGAATGCACAGGGGGCACAGTAACCTCAAATCGTTATCAAATTTGTTCAAGGTGAAAGTACAAATTGCACTGAAAATCAAAAAAATATTATTTTACACATAATGTTTCGATGATGTATGATAAAGCAGAATAATGGATCGAGAATGCCAATACATTTCAATATATCTTTTGTCAGGACCCCGACTGTACCAACAGAAGCTTTTGGTGGAGGTGAGTGCTGCATTTGCGTTCAAACCTTTACGGTCGTAAATATATAAACCCTGAAGACGAGTCGGGCATTCAAGCGCACTGGCTCGGAAATAACAGCAAAATATCCACTAACAAAGGCGGAAGCTTTTTAAAACGTAATTGTAAAAAAGGGGAAACTACAGTCATGCTGTTATAAAAATGAAGAGTGAAAAAATAGTATGGCAAGAACAAAATTTAAATCAATTAAACAATATTAAAGTGTCAATATTGACTGCTGAATGAGTGTTCCTGAAACAACACTTTGAACAAAATTATCTCAGATCATCTGGAATAATTTTGTTCAAAGTGTTATTTCAGGACAGTTCTGATTGTACAGGCTCCAATCTGTATCTCATCCGAGCCAGATGTGATACAGTTCGGAGACTATTCAATCAGAACTGTCACCAAGTTATCATACGTTAAATAAATGAAGTGTTGAAAAGAATGAAGATGAAACAAAGTGATTAATGTTACATGTTAAAATATATTTGTCTGTCAAACAAGAGTAATTCTGCTATGTACATCTCTTCCATTTTGGCAACGGGTGAAGTGTGCAGCTATTAAAAAAAAACAAAAAACTAAATATAAATGAAGTTTGTAACAAGTAGCCCAAGGTGCCACTCGGTGCCCTTAAAGCAGCTGTTGGGGTAAAAAAGGTTTAATGAGCCCTACTCGAAGGTGTGGGAAAGGCAAAGCTCCTACTCTAAGCTGCTTCAAGTCCAGTATCATTCCAAAGATGACATGGTGATGGAACCACTCCGAGCTCTTACGTGGCATAGATAGAGAGGTTACACTCCCAGTAGTTACCAGTGCAATCTGACACATACACACTTTAACACCTTTTGAAAATTGAGAGTCACCAATTTATCTTATGTGCTCATTTTGGACTGTGGGAAAAAAACTGGAGCGCCCAGGGAAAATCCATGCAAGCACATGGAGGCTAGAAATGAGGAGTTTCCTATGATTGAAGTTGAGGCAGTACACCCAACCAAATAAAAAACAAAAATGAAATTATCAATGATCGGGGTGTAACGGTATTTGTATTCGTCCCGTGCCGTCACGGTACGGGGGTCACGGTTCGGTGCAAGCAGTCAAATGACGAATACGTCCGAATGAGTTTTTTTTTTCCCTTCTTTTCTGAAAGCCATGCCCTTGCTTGGTGGCAGGTGGCAGTAACGAGCCTAAAAGCTGCCAGAATTGCAGGAGGAGGAAGTAAACGCCAGACGAGGAAGGAAAGTGATGGATAGTGTGGAGTTAGCTGAGCCGCCAGCTTAATTTAAATCAGCTTTATGGAAGCACTTTGGCTTCCCAGTACAATATAATGGTGATGGCAAGCGAGTGGACTGCACAGACTGTCTGCCGGTGATGTTTCGCGGAGGTGAGGTATGTCACTGGCAACACCTCAAACATGCTAACGCAAATAAGACGGCATCACCCCGACATGTCTGTCACTGGTACAAGGAGGAAAAAGCCTCTGGTGCAACAACTTATTCCCACTGCTTTCAAGCCACCTCTCCACGTAAATGCTGACAAGACCAAAACCATCACGGAAGCAATTGGCATATATACATAGCAACATCTATGCGCTTTGGAGAATGACAACCCTTCTAACACATTTGTTTAATGTTTTTATTTTTCACTTTTATAGAAGGAGGTGGTTATTACTTTGCACTCAATTGGTGTCTGTTCAAAATAAATGAAGAAAGCTAAGGGATTTTCTTAATCTTTTTTTCTCGTTGTACCGAACCGTGACCCCCATACCGAGGTACGTACCGAACCGTGACTTGTGTGTATCGTTACACCCCGAATCAATGATATATCTGTCCTTAGAGACATAGCAGACAGTCAACTTTGTTTTTTTACATGTGGGGAAAGATCAAAAATATGTCAAAATATGTCACAAATGATCCACTACGGTATTTTTAATAGGATGTTCAGGATTTTCATTTAATGTAGCCGCAAGGGGGCACAATCCAGTGTCTTTTTGTGCCGGTCCCAAGCCCAGATAAATACAGAGGGTTGTGTCAGGAACGGCATCCGATGTAAAACTTTCCAAGTCAAATATGCGTTGGTCAGTCCGAAGGGCATGACTAGATACTCATAGTGTCCACTAGGCGTGTTGAAACCGGTCTTCCACTCATCCCCCTACCTTATGCGAATAAGGTGGTAAGCATTTCTTAAGTCTAGCTTAGTGAAGAGTTTAGCCTGTTGTAACTGGTCAAATGCGGAGGACATGAGTGGGAGGGGTTAGCGGTTTTTAATAGTTATGTCATTGAGTGGGCTATAGTCAATGCAGGGGCGAAGGGAACCATCTTTCTTGCCCACAAAAAAGAATCCCGCCCCTGCAGGCGAGGATGAAGGACGAATCAATCCCGTTTTTAATGAGGCTTTGATGTACTCGGTCATGGCTTGTTTCTCAGGACCGGAAATGGAATACAGACGACCCCTGGGGATGGGGGCCCCAGGGATCAGGTCTATGGGGCAGTCGTAAGGTCTGTGAAGGGGAAGAGAGGTGGCTTTACTTTTACTGAACAGTCTTTAGGTCATGGTTGCAGGTGGGCACAGAAAATAAATGGGGAATGTCAGAGTCAAAGTGTGGTGGGTGGCAGGTCGTGCGGGCTACAGTTTTCTTGGTTGGAGCATCGTGTGGCTTGAGACAGGTGGTTCTACACGATGGAGCCCAGTTGAAAACCCTCCCCGTTTCCCAGTTGATGAGTGGGTTGTGTTCTCTGAGCCAAGGGAGCCCCAAAACAATGGAATACTGAGGTGAGTGATACAGGTGAAAGCTTAGAGTTTCAAAGTGGCTTCCAACTGTCATTCTAACGGGTTCTGTCTTGTGTGTTACAAGAAAAATGGGGTGCCGTCCAAGGCACTGGCCTCTGGGCTGGGGCAACAGTTCCACCTTCAACTTCATTTTCTTAGCTGAGCCCCAGTCCATGAGGCTCTCGTCTGCTCCTGAGTCTATGAATGCATGAAAATCCTGAGAGATGTCGTGATGCGTTACCGTAACAGGAGTCAGGGTCCGGGGAGAGCTTTTGGAGGAGGAGAACTGGCTCACTCGTGCTCTCCTGTTCACTAGTGAGCCTGACCTTTTGCTGGACAAGACGCCAGAAGATGTCCTTGTGTAGCGGGTAGGTTAAACTGGAGATCGCAGAAATCACACAGCAGGAGACGAACTGTTTAACAAAATAAACTCTTTGACAATTTCCTTTAAAAGAAAATATTCCCAGGAATTTCTGATAACACTCAGCTCTAATCAATAGAGAAGAACGCGGAAATAAAACGTTCTAAGATGCCATAAAAGAAAACGTCAACCCTGAAGGAAAGTAATTCTGGCAAGAGATATAATTTGACTGGCTCGATCCCTCCCCCCCTCTGTCAGACAGGGTAAGTACCTATACACTTGTGTGTCATGAATCACTCCAAGCTAAAATACTATCACATTATGATCAACAACACACACAGATTAGGACGGCCACCACACTAGCAGAGCACAACAATTACACCCTTCACAACGTTTAACACTATACACAGTATCCACACTCACAAGCCGCGCACAGGAGCAAGTTCTGCCTGACGCAGGTAGGACTGTACTAAAGTCAACGAGGAGACTGAACACAAGCCCCTTCTTTAGCCTCAACCAGCTCTAACCTTTCCTCCTCCCCTCCTTAAACCTTAAAACAAAAAGGCGACCTAAAACGGAGTCTTACACGGAAGCTTTTAAACCCACCCCAGCCCGGTTCACCCAGGGTGATGTCTTCGGGGGATCCCCCAGGGAGGCCCTGTGACGTCAGTTGTGACGAATGGGGGTTCCTCGAAACTCAGGTGAGCATTGGTGGGGGGGGGGGGGGCCGGTTGCCGGTCCGCTTGACTCCGCCCTCTCCGTGCGCTTGAAATCGATGCGTCGTGTCCGTTGTCAAAACTGGCTGGTCCCGTCCAGGTGCGCTGAGATGTGGGAGGGAGAGTGAAATAAGACACAATCAGCGATCACCCTCGATCACCGTGGGCCACTCTCATCTGCCGCTCAATCCCACTCGCGTTACTCCAGTCACTTCCCTTCCTGTAGTAAATAGAGTGCGTTGTATTTTAGTCTTGTGGCGCGGCGCGGCGTCCTCCGGGTCCGTCGGGGCGCCTCATCCGGTGGTGATTCTCGGTCGGGAGGACAACGGAGCTTCCCTTCGGCCATCCACCTCACCGTTTTAAACCCTTCCTCCGCCCATCGCACTGGTCCTTCATCAGGGTGCAACTCCCGGCACCTATGAAATGCAGTCATGCGCATCCTCGCTCACCCACGCTTCCACTCACTCCTGCATGCACATCAGACACGCCCACTCATTCATTCATTCATTCAATGTACTGTTCGCTCCCCTTTGCTACACTTGTTGGCCGCAGTAGAAACACCGGCCCTTCAACAGGCGGCGGCGGCGCTCCTCAGAGGACAGACGGGTGCGCCCAAGCTGCATGGGTTCCCCCGTGTCGTTGGTCATCATCGTCCTATGGGGAGCCGGAACAGGGAGGCCCGACAAGGACTGCCAACTGGGTGTGGCAACAGTGGCACGGGGCCAGTGGTGACTCCCTGCAGGTGTCGGGGTGTCCTGGCTGCGGTGGAGCACACGGAGTCGGTTGTCCGTTCTGATGGCCAAGGTGATGAGTGAGTTTAGGTCTGATGGCAAGTCGAGGGGCACCGACTGCTCCCGAATCTGGGCCGAGAGCCCCTTAAAAAATCTGTCACAGAGAGCCATGGTATTCCAGCCACTGTCTGTGGCGAGAGTCCTGGAGCGGATGGCGTAATCATGTACAGTGTCTTTGTTTTGCTCAATGTTGCTTAACTCGCGTGCCTTTTCACGGTCAGATGAGGTGGGATCCATCACGTGGGGAAAGATCAAAAATATGTCAAAATATGTCACAAATGATCAACTACAGTATTTTTAATAAGATGTTCAGGATTTTCATTTAATGTAGCCGCAAGGGGGCACAAGCCAGTGTCTTTTTGTGCCGGTCCCAAGCCCAGATAAATACAGAGGGTTGTGTCCGGAAGGGCAACCTTCCAAATCAAATATGCGAGTAAGATCTATGTCTTCCATACTGGATCAGTTGCGGCCCGGGTTAACAACGACCGCCATCAGTGCTGTTCACGTACGGGGTGCCGGTGGAAATTGGACTTCTGTTCATCGAAGAAGGAGAGGAGGAAGCTGTGTGAGGAGGCACACAAAGAACATAGGACTGAGAGTGGGGACTTTGAATGTTGTAACTATGACAGGCAAAGGTAGAGAGTTGGTTGACTTGATGCAGAGGAGGAAGGTAAACATACTGTGTGTCCAGGAGACCAGGTGGAAAGGTTGCAAGGCTAGAAGTTTAGGAGCAGGGTTCAAGTTGTTCTATCATGGTGTACATAGGAAGAGAAATGGAGTTGGAGTTATCTTGAAGGAGGAGGTTGCTAGGAATGTCCTGGAGGTAAAAAGAGTGTCAGATAGAGTGATCAGTCTGAAGCTAGAAATCGAAAGGGTGATGATCAATTTTGTTAGTGGGTATGCACCACAGGTAGGATGTGAGTTAGATGAGAAGGAGAAATTCTCATTGGACCTTGATGAAGTGATGCAGAGCATCCCTAGAAGTGAGAGAGTTGTCATTGGTGCAGACTTTAATGGACATGTTGGTGCAGAAACAGAGGTGTGAGGAGGTGATGGGCAGGTTTGGTATCCAGGAGAGCAACACAGAAGGACAGATGATGGTTGACTTTTCAAAAAGAATGGAAATGTGAATAGTGAATACTTTCTTCCAGAAGAGGCAGGAACATAGGGTGACCTATAAGAGTGAAGGTAGGAGCACACAGGTAGACTACATCCTGTGTAGACGGTGTAATCTTAAGGCGATAACTGACTGCAAAGTAGTGGTAGGTGAGAGTGTAGCCAAACAGCATAGGATGGTGGTGTGTAGGATGACTCTGGTGGTGAGGAAGATGAAGAGGCCAAAGGCAGAGCAGAGGACGAAATGGTGGAAGCTGAAACAAGAGTGTTGCATGACTTTTAGGAAGGAGCTGAGGCAGGCTCTGGGTGGTGAAGAGGTGTTGCCAGATGACTAGACAACTGCAGTTAATGTGATCAGGGAGACAGGTAAGAGAGTACTTGGTGTGTCAGCTGGAAGGAAAGTAGATAAGGAGACTTGCTGGTGGAATGAGGAGGTGAAGGAGTGTATCCAGAGAAAGAGGTTAGCTAAGAAGAAGTGGGACACCGAGAGGACTGAAGAGAGTAGACAAGAGTACAGGGAGATACAGTGTAAGGTGAAAGTACAGGAAGCAAAGGCAAAACAAGGGGTGTACGATGACTTGTATGCTAGGTTGGACAGTAAGGAGGGAGAGACTGATCTATACAGGCTGGCCAGTGTCACAACTATTACTAGGACGTGAACCCAAATGCAAGACTCCAAGAACACGGGAAAAAGTGCACAAAAAAAAACAGATTTATTTAAGCACAACAAAGTATCAACTCAAAATCACTCAATGAGGAAAAATTACACAAAAACTCAAAACGTCACTCAACGGAGGAGATATCGAAACCAAAAATCACTCTTGCAAGGAGAAAGTAACAACTTAGTTTCCTTTTTCCCTCGCTAAGATTCTATCTAACAAAGTATCAAAAAAAAAAAAAGCAGCTAGACAAAGGCTGAGACAAATACAAAGTATCAAAGAAAATACAAAACCTGATCGTGGAATTCATGGCATGCAAAGGCGAGATCGACAAACTTGACACAGGAGACAAGACGAACTGGCACAGGACCAAGGGAGACGCAGACAATGTATACACACACAAGGTAATGAGGAACAGGTGGAGACCATTAGGGCAGGGAAGACAATCAGTCACGGGAAACACAGGAGGAGGGTTTTCAAAATAAAAGCCGCGAGACAACATAAAAACAAGACCAAAAACTAAACATAAATTAACATCGAGTCCTGGACCTGACAGCAAGACAGAGAGACAGAGATGGGAAGGACATGCAGCAGGTTAGGGTGATTAAGGATAGGTAGAGGTGGGACTACACCAGGATCAGCCCTGAGCCCCTTCTTGTTTACTATGGTGATGGACAGGAATCTCCATGGACTATGATGTTTGCAGATGACATTGTGAACTGCAATGACGGCAGGGAACAGGTGGAGGAGAAACTAGAGAGGTGGAGGTTTGCCCTGGAAAGGAGAGGAATGAAGGTTAGTCGTCACAAAACAGAGTACATGTGTTTGAATGAGAGGGACCCAAGTGGAAGAGTGAGATTACAGGGAGAAGAGATAAAGAAGGTAGAGGATTTTAAGTATTTAGGGTCAACAGTCCAGAGCAATGGAGAGTGCGGAAAAGAGGTGAAGAACCGTGTACAGGCAGGCTGGAACGGCTGGAGAAAAGTGTCAGGTGTATTATGTGATAGAAGAGTTTCAGCTAAAATGAAAGTAAAGGTTTACAAAACTGTGGTGAGACCAGTAATGTTGTTTGGTTTAGAGACAGTACCACTGAGGAAAAGACAGGAGGCAGAGCTGGACGTAGCAGAGATGAAGATGCTGAGGTTCTCTTTGGGAGTGACCAGGATGGATAGGATCAGGAATGAGTACATCAGAAGGACAGCACTTGGTAGAGCTTTTGGAGATAAAGTCAGAGAGGCCAGACTGAGATGGTTTGGACATGTCCAGAGGAGAGATGGTGAATATATTGGTAGAAGGATGCTGAGCTTTGAGCTACCAGGCAGGAGACCTAGAGGAAAACCAAAGAGGAGGTTTATGGATGTAGTGAAGGAGGACATGAAGGTAGTTTGTGTGAGAGAAGAGGATGCAGGAGACAGGATTAGATGGAGGACACTTATTCACTGTGGCGACCCCTGAAGGGAATAGAATAGAATGCCTTGTCACTACACACATGTACAATGAGATTAAGAGCAGCTCCTTTAGTGCAACATATTATACAGAACAAAATAAAGAGCATAAAATAAAATAAAGAGCATAAAATAAAATAAAATAAAATAAAATAAAATAAAATAAAATAAAACAGAGCGATTTCAATATAAAAATAGGATTAGCTATATATACAGTATAAGTTATACATACATTATGAAATTTTAGAAAAATATTGCACAGCATGGTCATTGGGATATTGCACATTTAAATGGAGTTCACAGTAGGTGGTTGTGAGGTAGATT
>JAUESE010105091.1:0-11209 GCA_032274725.1 Malacoctenus triangulatus | reverse complement strand
TCAAGAAGCCATATTGCAATGAACAAATTTATGTGGATTTTGTATGCATTTAAAAATGAAAACGGGTCGCTGGCGACTCTAACACAAGAGGAGGGTTAAACAAAGACTTTTGGCCTCATCTCCTCCTGCATTTGGGTCCTTCCATTCTGCAATCTGTAATACCAAAGAAAGGGTGCTAAAAAAATTGATGGTTCAAATTTTGCTGCTGAAAAAAAAATCTGTGCAAAAAATTCCAAATTGAAACTGTGATAACATTAAACTCCCAAAATGAATCTCTTAAATAAAGGTGAGCTTTTAAAAAAATAAATAAATAAATAAAGCTCCACATCCAACTGACAGTGTGACAGCTCAGCTTGTGGATCACTGCATCACTAAAGTGACCCAATGAATCAAGCACAAATTGTTAGTCAGCTGCATGAAGCTGTGTTTGCAGTAATGTGCATTCATGTGTCGCATTCATTCATCCTTAACTTGAATATTTTTTCGTTGTTCACATCAGACCATTTCTGTTACAGGCTCCACATGTTGTGGCTATCAAGCAGATGGACTCTTCACTGTCCTTTACTGTGGACCAGCAAACAGTGCAGTTCAGGCCGGAGACACCACACTTCAACAGACACTTCACAGGAAAACTTGACTGCTGTGTGGTCGGTGTGGCAGTGTGGCAGGATCGGTGTCTTCAAAGTTTTTAGTCACACTTTGTGGTCCTCTTCTGCATCTGAAAGGTGGACCAGGTGTCCAGGGGGGAGAATGGGAATTGGTCCCCATAGCAACTAATCAAACTGCTGCAGCTGAGGACAGCAAGATGATAAAACGGGAAGCTTTCGGAGTAACTTTGTACATTTTGGCCTTCATGAACAAGATGCAGATACAGATGGCTTTAAATGTAGCATTGTCAGCAAGATGGTTTCTCCTTCGGTCCAATTTGTTTACATTAGATATATTCTGACTTTTATCTTTGGTAACATGTGAAAGTCTTAGACCTATGTCAGGGGCCTCATACAGCCCAGTTTCATTTCAAGTGACCCGGACCTGTTGCATTATCTTTTCGTTAAAACTGATAAGATAACTGATGATAAAGCCAAAACTGATGATAAAGTCACATTTCACCTTTTGTAAAAGGCATCTATGTTCTCATATGCACACTCTCAACCGCATTTAATCCATATCTCAACTACTATGATAGCAATAACATTGTTATCGTTTGCTAAGCTCTTACTCGATAATGATCCTGCCACCTCCTGTTCATTCTGTGTATTGCTGTTTAATGTGTGTCCCTCAGACGTGATCCTCAGTGCATCCTGTTATTTATCGTTTCCTGCACATGCGAACGATACTATATTGGGCCTTGTAATTTTTTTGTAATCTATTCCTTCAAATAGTTCATTTTCTACACCTCTGTTATTCATCGCATTTTTCATTCTTCTTCCTTGAATATTTCGGGCATCATCTGAGTCAGCTGGCTCACAAGTCATCTCAGCCAGCGTGCTCGATCACATCCTCAATCTCGTTCCTCACCTCTTCTTGGTGAACTCAAATGTATTTGAGAGACATTCTTGCAGTTGCAGTAAAAAAAAGGCAGCAAAATGTTTGTAACAAGGTCCCCCAGTGCACAATGCAGTGAGAGGTCCAAAGCTCATAGCCCCTGTTTGCCGCTTCTAGTTTTACTTTGGATTTTTTCACTCCAAAACTGCAAAAAATGGCTCCACTCAGAGCAGCATTTACATCCACATCTGATGGAAGATCTTAAGTCCTGTCTGCCAAAGTGTTTACCCTCAGACTTATGTGTCAAATGGAGGAAGGCAAATTCCTGAAGATCATGATTGAGCTCATTAAGATCATTCGAAGATAGATAAAAAGAATTCAGATCTTTTGACACAAATTCAAACAACGGTTCAGTGACATTGCATTATACCACCACAGCTCCTCCGATTGGTCATGTGTATGCTGGGCATCCTGGCAGCTAGCCAAGGGGTGCTGTTACAGCCCTCCTCCCTCCTTGAGACGGGGGGTGGGTGCAAACCGGCAATACTGGAATAAGGACAAAGCAATATAGAGGTGAAAGATGTTTATTTTTCGGCTGGTGTGAACAATGAGCATGAGCTGCTGTTACCTGTGGGGGAGGAAGGGACATGAGGTTGTGCCAAACAAAAGGAGAAAAAACAGACCTAACTCAACAGTTACCCTAAATGTCAAAATGAAAACAAAGGACCCATCTAACTTATCTAAGGCGTCATCAGAACGCATACATAAGGTGGCACCAACCACTAAAGCTAGTGTGAATAGACACAGGATTACCTACGTGCGTGAATGTATAGGGTGCCCTAAACTAGCTGGTCCACAGCCTCCCACCACATACCTGGTTGCAGTATTCTGCTCCACAGCCAACAAGGAAGCAGGAAAGAGACCCTGAGGAGGCAGCTCCTGCTGCCTTTAAGACTTCCTCCAGGTGTGCTCCTGACTACCCAGCCAATGAGGAGTCAGAGCTGAGCAACTCTCAAGGGTGGTGATAATCAGTCGATTTCCCTGCAAACTGAGAATGAAAGCAAAACAGACATAGCAGGATCCCTTCTGCATGTAACACCCCCATCCTTACAAGTCCAAACAAAGTTTGGAAACCACAAACTCATCTACACAGCATGGGACAAAGCATCAGCAAAAACGTTCTCAGTCCCTTTCTTGTGATGCATTTCCAGGTTGTAATCTTGAATGCACAATACCCAGCGCATAAGGCGCTGGTTGTGGTTGCACATTTTTTGAAGAACAAAAGGACTGTGGTCTGTAAAGACTTTGACTGGTGAAGCACTTGACCCAACATAGACCTCAAAATGTTGTAACGCCAACACTAATGCTCGAGCCTCCTTCTCAATACTTGAGTATTTCTTCTCGTGGACATTAAACTTCTTTGAGAAGTAGCTCATGGGGTGGTCAACTCCCAGGTTATCCTCCTGCAGGAGAACAGCTCCAGCCCCATCGGCACTGGCATCAATCTCCAGTTTGAATGGAGAAGAGAACACAGGAGCAGACAGAACAGGAGAGCAACAAAGCATAGCTTTCAGGCCATCAAAAGACTGTTGGCACTTGTCAGACCAAATGAAGGGCTTTGAAGGACTGGTTAAAGCTGACAACGGGGAGGCCACTGAGGAAAAGTTTACAGAACCGGCGATAGTAACCGGACATACTGAGAAATCGTCTCAGTTCCCTTCTGCCCGCAGGAACAGGAAATGCAGCAATAGCCGAAACCTTTGCATCAGCAGGACACACGCGTCCTCCACCCACCTGTTGACCAAGATAAATGATGGTGCCCTTACCAAAGTCACATTTAGCAAGGTTCAAGGTCAGAGAGGCAGCTGATAGACGGGCAAACACTTTTCTGAGTGTGGCAAGGTGGTTGGTCCAGGTGTCAGAATACACAACAATGTCGTCCAAATATACTCTGCAATTTGGTACATCTTGAAGAACTTTATTCACGAATCTTTGGAAAGTTGCTGGAGCATTACACAATCCAAATGGCATTCCTATGTACTGAAGGAAGTGGTCAGGTGTCACAAAAGCTGAGATTTCTGAGGCCCTAGTGGTTAATGGCACCTGCCAGTAACCCTTTAACATGTCAAGCTTGCTGACGTACTCTGCAGGACCAATTTCATCAATGCAATCCTCTATCAGGGGCAGAGGATATGCATCTGGAACAGTTACCGTTAGAAATCTGTGCAAAATCTTGGGACTGCCATCAGATTTTGTATCCAGTAAACATGGTGAACTCCAAGGGCTGTTGCTTGGGACTGCCAGCCCATGTTCGAGAAGATAGTCAACTTCCTTCTTAATTATCTCACGTTTTACTGGATTAACCCGATAGGCGTGCTGTTTGATCGGGCTTGGGTTCATCAAGGTTATGTCATGAGACACAACATCAGTCTGTGAGGGGACATCGCCAAAAAGTTCTGGGAAGTCAGAAATAAGTCGAATGTCATCTCCATGACCCGCAGGAAGATGAGACACATAAGAGGAGAAGTCAGACAGTATTTCCGTGTTTCGAAGCCAAGCCACTCGTGGCGGTGCTTTACATAGTTCTGGTTTATCAACATCTTGATAAAACCATCCTCCGTTAACGCTACCTTCTCACCTTCCCGTGAACAATATTGTTTCATCATGTTCACATGACACCCTCGAGTTTTTCTTCGTCGGTCAGGGGTCTGAAGGACATAATTGGTCTCACTGAGTTTTTTCTCAACCACGTATGGACCAGAGAACTTTGTAGACAACGCAGAACCAAGTGTCGGCAAAAGAACCAAAACCTTATCACCCGGCTGAAAGGATTGGGCAACTGCCTTCTTGTCATAACGATGCTTCATTCTCTCCTGAGAAGAGGTCAGAGCATCGCGGGCTAGGGAGCAAGCCTTCTGAAGCTGCTCTCAGTTCAACAAGATACTCTGGGAGAGGTCTGACTGGTTTCCCAAGATCGGTTAGTTTCTCTTTAAGGACCTTTAATGGTCCTCTAACCTCATGTCCAAAAAACAATTCAGCTGGACTCCTAAGGACTCCTGAACAGCTACACGAGCAGTGAACATCAAAAATGGGAGACTTTCGTCCCAACTGGAGTGCGAAGCAAGGCAGTGCTTGCGCATCATTTATTCCCAAGTTTGGTGAAACCTTTCCAAGGCCCCTTGACTCTCTGGATGATAAGAACTAGAGGTGATATGACGAACCCCTAAGGCTCGTAGCGCATGTGAAAAAACTTTGGACTTGAAATTGGTTCCCTGATCTGTTTGGATGGTTGTTGGGATGCCAAACATTGTGAAAAAGTTCACTAAAGCCTTTGTAATGACAGAAGCGGTTATCTTTCCCAATGGTACAGCTTCAGTGAACCTTGTAGCTGCACACATGATGGTCAGTATGAACTGCTTCCCAGATTTAGTTTTAGGCAATGGCCCTACACAATCAACAATCACCCTGCCAAACGGCTCCTCTTGGACAGGAATGGGAAAGAGAGGAGCAGGGGGGATCACTTGGTTTGGTTTGCCTGCTAACTGACAAATGTGGCAAGTGCAGCAGTACTGAACATCCGACTTGAGTCCTGGCCAAAAGAAATGTTTGAGAATCCTATTATAGGTTTTTGTAACCCCCATGTCACCTGACCATGGATGATCATGACCCAACATTAACACCTGCAAACGAAAAACCTTAGGCACAACAATCTGATAACTCGCATCCCAATCCTCAGCAGGGTTTCCACTGGTCCAACGGCGCATCAACAGGTCACCGTCAAGAACATATGCTGTTTTCCTCTTCCTGGCTTCAGCCTGGGGAAGTATAGATGCACTACACTTTGAGATAGATGTATCCTTTTTCTGTGCTACTATGAACTCTTCCCTGGTAGCTGGGAAGTCAGTCATTTCTGGAAAAATAGCTAAAGGTTCAGATGGTACCTTAGGCTGGCTACTGGGCCGACCTTTCACAGAAACACGTTCCAGGACAGCAAAGGAATCAGCCAGGTCAAGACCGTATTTTTTTTGTCTGAGCCCGAGTAACAACACAAGCAAGGAACTTTCAAGGACTGGCTGTGAGTTTTCACCTTCCGGATCCAGAGCAGGGTTGTTAGACACCTCTGGAGCTGGCACAACTAGTCCACCCGCTATGTCATTGCCGAGAATGAAAACTACCCCTGCAATAGGCAAAGTGGGAAGAACTGCCACCTTAAAAGAACCCTTCAACAAGAGGCGAACGCAGATGAAGAATGTGCAAAGGAGCCAAAACATAAGCCATCCCAATACCCTGGACAATCGCATTAGATTTACAAGAGGAGCTCTGAGATATCAGAAGCCTAGCCCGAATGATCAACTGTGAGCCTCCAGTATCTCTCAATATAGTCACCGGATGTTGGCTTTCTGGGTCTGCTGTTTCTGAGACAAAACCTTGATATGTGAAAGGTTTAAAGCAAGGATCTAGCTCCTGAGGCAGCTCCGTGCCTAATGATGGCATGCCTTTGAGCAAACCCATGCCTTTCGGCTGGGGTGACGGCAACCGTCTGTGCTTTAGAGCATGGCAATCTGCAATAACATGACCTCTCTTGTGGCAATAGCAACACTCCCGTGCACCACGAGCAGGAGATGGCAGGTCTTTAAGCCGTGCCGATGGTGGAGATCTAGACTCGAATCTCATGGGATGCATTTTATCCAAATGTGGCACAAATACACTTTTATGGGTGAGAACAAATTCAGCCATCACTGCTGCCTTTGACAATGAAGTAACCTTTTGTTCGTTTAGGAAGACAACCACTTTCTCTGGCAGTGCACTCTTAAAATCTTCTAGGAGAACCAACTGCCGAAGAGACTCAATATCACCAACCTCACTAGCAGAACACCACTTATCAAAGAGATCCCCCTTTTCCCTTGCAAATTCAACAAAGGTTTGGCCACTAGGTTTTTTATGATTCCTAAACTTTTGTCGTTAAGCTTCTGGCACAAGTTCATAGGCGTGCAATATTGACCCTTTAAGGACCTTGTACTGTAAGCTGTCTTCAACAGAGAGAGCAGAAACAACTTCTTGAGCTTTTCCGACTAGTTTACATTAAAGCAATATGGACCACGTCTTACGGCCACTCTAGTGCCGTCGCAACCCTTTCAAATGCTTTAAAATAAGAATCAATCTCTGTCTCTCGAAATGTGGGCACCAAAGCTATATTTCTGCCCACATCAAACCCTTGTGTCCCAGTAGAAACCCTTGAGGCTGTAGGTGCCAAGGCCGCATTAATTGATTGTGATGCCTTTGCTAGAGACAGCTTCATAGCCTCCACATCCAACTGCTTCAGTTTCACTTCCTTGTCAGCCTCTATCTCCATCTGGCGGATCTGCAGCTGGAGCTCATTCTCTGCCCTACGCTCCCTTTCTTTCTCCTCCACCTCGAGCCGTAACCATGCGATACGAAACCAAAGCCTTAGCATCACTGTGAGAACCTCGTAACTGAGGAGACAAACATGGTGGAGTGGAAGGAGCGGGCTTACACGCCATCGCATTCTCGAGACATCACAACCAGAGCATCTTTGCTCGTTCCATCTTCACTCTCAATGAAAGACTCACTCTTATGCGCACCAGGCTCATCACCAGAAACAACCAACCCCGGAGAAGTGGAGTCTGCCAACACCCCCAAATGCACCAAACGTTCCACAAGCTGAGCTTTAATGTTTCTTTTAATGGCATGTCTGAACACTGGCACGTCATAATGGGCTGCAATGCTCAATAACTCATCTTTACAGCAGGACTCAATTGTCTCAATCCCTGGATTATCAAGGAAACTCTGCAGATCAAAACTCATGGTTACCTTCACAAACAACCATTAACTTTAAAAACTTTGCCAATTCCAGTGTTGTCGGTGGGAATAAGAGATCCCAGATGAGCCCCCACTTGTTACAGCCCTCCTCCCTCCTTGAGAGGGGGGAGGGGGGTGCAACCCGGCAATACTGGAATAAGGACAAAGCAATATAGGAGGTGAAAGATGTTTATTTTTGGGCTGGTGTGAACAATGAGCATGAGCTGCTGTTACCTGTGGGGGAGGAAGGGACATGAGGTTGTGCCAAACAAAAGGAGAAAAAACAGACCTAACTCAACAGTTACCCTGAAGTAGGGTTGCCAACCGTCCCTTGGAAAACAGAATGTCCCGTATTTTGAAACAAAGTTACGCGTCCCATAATGAGTTAAAAAGGGACGCACTTTGTTCCGTTTTTCCGTGAGAATCAAAACGGAAAAACGGATTACGGGACACGTAACTGTTTCAAAATACGGGACATTCCGTTTTTCAAGGGACGGTTGGCAACCCTACCCTGAAGGTCAAAATGAAAACAAAGGACCCATCTAACTTATCTAAGGTGTCATCAGAATGCATACATAAGGTGGCACCAACCACTAAAGCTAGTGTGAATAGACACAGGATTACCTACGTGCGTGAATGTATAGGGTGCCCTAAACTAGCTGGTCCACAGCCTCCCACCACATACCTGGTTGCAGTATTCTGCTCCACAGCCAACAAGGAAGCAGGAAAGAGACCCTGAGGAGGCAGCTCCTGCTGCCTTTAAGACTTCCTCCAGGTGTGCTCCTGACTGCCCAGCCAATGAGGAGTCAGAGCTGAGCAACTCTCAAGGGTGGTGATAATCAGTCGATTTCCCTGCAAACTGAGAATGAAAGCAAAACAGACGTAGCAGGATCCCTTCTGCATGTACCAGGTGCAGTCCTACAAAATTCTTTGCTTTTGCGCATCCTTCAGCCAAGAGGGTTAAAAAAGACAACTTAACAAACTGTCGGCTGGTAAGTATTTACAGGTGAAGTAGCTTCTTTAAACAAACACACACAAATAATTCCATGATGGCCAAAAAGCAGAAGATGCATTTTTGGAAGGACGATGAAATGGGATCAATGCTGCGGCACCAACATCCATCTCTGCTATTCTTATTTGTTGCTGACTTCTCTTTCGGGTCGAGGGGAACTCGGTCAATACGCATTTACCTATTAAGGCCACAGCGCCATCGATGGAGGTGGATTCAGCTGCAGTTGGTGAGCGATTAGATTTCTTCCTTTGCATGTATACTTAGCCAAGACATAGGGTTTAAAATGATTCACTGAGCTCTCAGCTTAGCTCAACTGCAGCGTGCATGTGAATGAACTGACTGAGCAATATCACCTGCTTGGAATGTGTTTGGTTTTGGAGTCTGCATTCCACAGTCGGCTGTTGTCACAACCTTTGTGTCGTCTGTTCAGGTGTCTGTGATGGGCTTCTGATGGGACTGATTCGCATGGCATCAGGGGGGTCCACCGGTCTGGCAGCATTTACACTTTCAGCCCTGAACAACACGTCACAGTACATTATCAGTGTCCTTTAATCCAGTCCCTCACAACAAATATGAGCAGAGCCTCTATTCAAACGCCTGGATTTTTTCTCCTCTCGGAGTGACGACTTCAGATGACTGAGCTGTAAAAGGAGGGGGGGGGAATGCTGCTGTCTGCTTATTAAACCCCTTGTCACCTGACAGATCCCCTTTGAATCTGTAAAAGTGTTGGGGGAGTCAAGCGACTGCTGTCCTCTCCATGGACCCTGAGCTGTGTTTCTGGGTTCCCCGGGCTGCGTTTGGGTGGCTGATCAGTTATTGTTCACCTCGGTCCTCGGTGTGTTCGCAGCACAGTGAGCAGAGCCGCTCAGCGCTAGCGCCTTGGTCTTAATTGTTCCACCGACAGTCACCCTGCGTGAAGCTTGCCTAAATTGCAGAGGAATGCAATTAACATGGAGCAGCGGGACATTAAAAGCCATATTTGTCACTGTCAGGATCAGAGCAGGCGTCTGATTGCACCGCTGATTGGAGAAGTCGGCATCACCCCCCCTCCCTCCTTCTAAACCTGTCCTCCCCCACCATCTCTCTGCCTCACCCCCTGGGGTAACAGGGAAGGGAGGGTGGGGCATGTGAGACTCAGACAGGAAACAGGAGAGCCATAGTTTGAGCTCCAGCTTAGAGTATTATGACAGCTTGTCTTTCAGATGGCCCCGGAGAGGAGCCCTCACACAGAGAGTTTATCAGTCGCTGCATCCGATGGTTTCCTCTGACATCATTGGCAGACGATCGCTGACGAGGCATTGTAGTCTTTCCGGTTCAATGTTTCACAACCCCGCGGTTCTTTGCTTCATGAAAAATTGTTTGCCAGGCATGTGGAGTGGGCGGAGCCATGGTGTAACCCACCCATCCGACAATGTGAAAGTGTGTCTGTTGGTTGCCACAGGTTGTGTGCTGTGGTTTAGGATGATGATGATCCCACAAAGTTGTGATGAGGACAATGATATGATGATTCTGTAATTCACTCTGTGAAGCCCTTAGTCAGATGGACTTGTTCATGGAAATAAAAATCCCCATATAAGTCAAACACTAAACTGATCAGTCGGAATATTTGTCAGCCAGTGTTGTGCTGTAAGTACTGTATATCTCTCGAATGTGTCTATCAATCGGAGTGATGGAATTCAGCTGCAGTTATTTGTTTGCAGTTGTTTTCAAGTGAAATCCCAAAACTGTGTACAACTCGTGCTCTCAAATAAATTGAAGTATTTAATTGAGTTAATCGCAGTCATAAGTACTGTACGACTACGACTACTACAATGAATCGTGACCTTAATGTATGGTAACTGAAAGATGAAAGCAGCTGAAACAAATTTGGAGATGGATGTTTATTTGTCATAAATAATAATAATCCAGCAACAGTTTGTGGTTTTCATTCAGGACAAATAAAGTGAATTTATAAGGTCTTAAATATTTAGAAAACAAGTATCTTGGGCTCGCAATGGGTCACGTCATTAACAAGTTGAAATACTTCAATCAATGAAATTAATTGAAGTATTAAAGCTGTCAGTTACAATGCAGAAGGGCAGTGACATTATAATAGTTTTGGAGTCTTCCTTAATTTTTTTTTTCAATAAAACCATTTTTTTCTATTTGGAGCAGATTTTTCTATCTTATCTTATTTTTCTATTTTTCTATATCTTATTTTTCAAAAAAAGAGAGGTTTTGGTGACTGGCGACCTAATCAGGGTGTACCCTGCCTTCGCCTGTTACCAGCTGGGATTGGCTCCAGCACCTCCCGTGACCCATAACCGGAACAATAAGCAGTACAGACAATTTGATGAGATGATATGAGGTTTTGGTAACGCGCATGCTTTCTTCCAAGCTCTGATTTCCAATTCCTGTCAATGCGTTGGATATTTCAGTGAATCACGGCTCGGACATGGAACACATTTGTCATTTGGAAAAAAGACTTTTACCTCCTAGAACCAGGTGATGCTTTGTTCTAACTCACCGCAACACTCATCAAAGCTATAGCACATGTTTATCTAATGACGAGTTGAGCCTGTTTCAACTCCTACAACAATAAATCTCATAAACAAAACTCCCAGATTTGTATGAACACAGTGTCACTGCACCAGCAGCTATGATATGTCACACCGAAAGAAAATAAAAGCTTTTTTTTGTCTCCAGTGACGGATCATCTGTCTCTGAAAAGTCAAATCTAATGACAAAACTTTCAGTAACAGCTTGTGCCAGGAAGTTGAGGAACGATGTTTGTGTGGCAGTGTCTGAGGATGTATGAGGAATAGGCGTGCAAGCTGGTAGAAAATGTGTATGGCTGAATGACTCGACCACATGCCGTTGTGCTGACATAATACGTCTGACAAGCGGGGGGGG
>JAUESE010104989.1:0-11220 GCA_032274725.1 Malacoctenus triangulatus | reverse complement strand
AAAACTGAAACAGCAGAAAATTTATAGTTGTCATTCTCAAAACTTTTGGCCAGGACTATACAAAAAGCTCCCACTAAATGGACACAATCTTGTGCACAGAATTGTGGCATTGAATTGTAGCTATGATACATTTGCTGGGCTGCAAGCACTGACCGAGTCTGTCTCATGATAGATTCACTTGTTGAGTTCTGCTGAAGTTACATCATCTAGTGGCAGGAAGATTTAGCTGTGGAACAACTGACATAAACTAAAGCCTGATCAAGTAACAAAAAAAGTCAAAAAGGCTATGTTCACATTGCAGGCCTTAACGCCCAGTTCTGATTTATTGCTAAAATCCCATTTTTGTTTTCAAAAGCAGACCTGTTACAGTAAGAACCTTCAAGTTTTGGGTACGTTCCGATTCTCTTCCTTAATCCTCAATCCTCAACCTTAATCCTTAAAATGTGCGCTCCCACGACGACCAAGTGCTTTCCCAATTTGTAGGAAGGTAAATTAAGGAGCGAGTTTGAGGAACAAAATGGCCATTTCGTTCCTTAAAATTGAGGAGCTTCGCTACCTAGAATGCATTGTGTTTTTACATGGCGGGAAAGACTGCGAGCTAGCAAATGTACATTTCTTTGTTAATGGAGATATAAATATTACGAAAGACATCATATTCTCTTAGTTTAGGTCCATGTAATGCATGAGTTACCTTGCAGTTGCGTAACGTTTTTTTTTTTTACGATCTTTTACGATCTTTAGCTGACGTTGCTACGGATTCTTCTTCTTCTGACTTGACAGACTGAATGCATCTGTATCTGCATAAAGGAGTGTCCCATTTCTAGCTGTTTTGAGGGTTAAGGTTAAGGAAGAAGGTTAATGATTAAGGTTAGGGATTGAGGATTAAGGAAGAGAATTGGAATTGGGCCTTTGCTTGAACCGAGGTGTCCCCCCAAATACCTATGAGGTCTAAAACCTCACGATCCCTCCACTGGCCGCCTGCATCCATGCTGTCCTCCATGTTTGCTGCTCTGTTCCTTGCTCCCACCTATTTTTCCCGCTTGTGGCACTTTATTTCAATCAACTTTATTTACAAAACAGGCAATGTGGGTCAGAGTGGGTCAGAGTGACATCATTCAATGCGACATGGCTGTTGAGACTGCGGTTGCATTCATAAAAGTCTGAAATGTATCAGATTCAGTAGCACTTTTGAAAGTGGCCTAAATCTGATTCGAAAATGTCAGATTTAATGTGACTTGTGCTGTTCACACTGTCAAAAGCAAATCAGATATGGGTCACATTTGAGTGAAAAAGTCTGATTCAGGTCACTTGTAACTGCAGTGTGAATGTAGCCAAAAAAACAATTTTACTGAAATTGCACAAAAATCATCAGAAGTTGTATCTCCAAAGAGGAAGGACCTTAATGTTTGTCTCTCCCACTAACAAAAATGGTAAAAAAAAAAAAAAAAAAACGGTATTGATAACATTAGACGAGAAAAACCTCTCTAACAGCTATCCATCCTCTTTTGATGCTAATGTCACCTTCGGATATGGTTTTTAGCAGTAGTAATGGCTCAGCATATATGCTTTGACTCTTTACCATCATTCAGTTTTTATTTTTATCATTATTTAAATTTAAATACAATGCTTAGTTTCACACTCTTTCCCAAAATCACAAGACCCACAAGAGAAACAACACATTGTGCAACCTTGATTGACAACATTTTTTCGAATGTTATGGAACACAATGACATACTGTATGTGGTATACTGATGAATGATATTAGTGATGACCTGTGTTTATTTTAAGTGATGTAATTTATGAGGACAAAAGGGGTAAGAACAGGAGAAAAGCATGTAAAACACCTCTTTATAAGAGATAACGTACAGAGGATGCTATCAATGCACTGAAAAATTGCTTGATGCTTCAAGATTGGGATGCTATCTTCAGGGAAAAAGAAGTAGCACATAATGGTGTGGCACATGATAAAGCCATTGATATATTTAAATCGCTACATGGTAAAAGTTGCCCACTTCTACTTATGAATAAAAGCTCTGGATATAATAATTAAACTAAATGAGACCAAGAATGATATAAAAGGCATTTGGGAATATTAAATAATCTAAAAAGAAGTGGGACAAAGAAAATGACATATCCAGAATATTTTATTGATAAGTATGGTGATATTTATGATATGAATGAAATAGCAAATGGAATGAATACATTTTTTATAAATGTTGGACCAGAATTGGCAGCAAAAATACCAACTCAAGGAAGTGACACCATGAGTGGAACATTTGTTGGGAATAATACTCACTCAGTTTTCCTCTCAGCGGTGGATGAGATGGAGGTAAAATCTGTTGTTACAACTTGTAAAAACAAATTGTCTACTGATTGTGATGGTATTGATATGGTATTGGTCAAGGAAGTTAATGATTGTATTTTAAAACCATTTACATATATCTGTAATTCATCGTTTCAAACTAGTTCATTTCCAGTTAATTCCAGTGTTGTAAATATGGTGAGCTTGTGAGTTATAGGAACTTGATAGTTTTATCTATATCTGTAGCATTACTATATCATTGTTGTTTTATTGTTAAAATTATTATACAACATACATTTATGAAGATACAATATTCCTTTGTAATTGATATTGGTTGAACAAAGGTATACCTAGTTTTTTATAGGACCATGTGATTTATGAAAGACTGTAATGGCATAATGAATGGAAGTTGCTGTATGTTCTTGGGGTGGGATAAGTTTATGCTTCCACCCTCTTCCTTTGAACTTGTGTTTTTTTGTTTTGTTTTTGTTTGTTTTCATTTTGCTTGTTCAATTTGTTTTCTGTTTGTTTTATATTGCCATCAAGTTCAAATAAACTTGTCAAACAATTATCAGGGTACTACAAAAGGAGTTTAGTTGACACTTGTACTGCAGCAGCAGTATTACTTTACCATATTACTTCAGGAGGCAAAACCCAGCAGCTTCTTAGGCTGCACGTTTCATATGTGTTAATAGCTGTTTTTTGCAGTTCAGTTTGAGCTCATTTACTGACTTGTCATCCTGTATACCCAATTGGACCCTCTGAAGGGCCACTTTCGTCCTGTAGGCCACATGTTTGACGCCTCTGATCAAGAAGAAGTGGCTTTTGCTGCTGCTTTTTCTCGACACTTCGCAATTATGCAGCAGCACATTTTTCAGCAGGACCTGAATTCCGGTCATTTTAACTATGTTTGCTTGGCCATCGGCTATAATTGACCTGGCTGGCCTTTGGAGTCATAAGATATCCATGAATTAAAAGATGGTTAATTGCATCATTCAGAGTGGACTGGGGAGGGGGGGGGGAGGGGGGGGTGCTTTCTGCTCTCTGTTCTTTCCTTATCGGAACCCCTTGAAAAAACCATTACGCACTCATCAACTTTTAAAATTTATTTGACACGAGTCATGCACCACTGCTACTGAGCACCCAGGACACGAACACATCGAATTATGGAAATTCTTTTCTATTTTCAACACTGTACCCATGTGAATACAAAGACGATACACCTTTGACTAAGGGGTGAAACGACTCGTGCTAGCAGGGCTTCCAATTAGTATCCAGCTTGTTGGGAGTGTAAAGCCTCTGCACTGCAATGTGCAAAGTTACCACTGCCCAACTACCAATCCTAAAGACATGTATGTTGTCAAAGAAAACTGAGAGAGGAAACGCTGCTCCCTTTTTCGAATCCGTCTCGATACATTTTCTTTCACCCAACTCAAAGGAGCCAGGCATGCAGCAGCCTACCAGAATGTGCCAGCCCCAATGTCCAGCTCCCGCTGCCACTCTCTGCAGGCTTCGCTTTGGGAGAGGCTCCCCGCCTTGCCCTAAACAATGCTGCCCTCTGAGCCCCATGTGGATTATAATGAAGACACAATATCCACAAGGCGGTGGACCTGCTGGCCCCCTTCCCTCATCAAGCCTGCTCCATCTGTACAAAGTGCAACCAGTTTGGAGGCTGACTTAATCACCCTCTCCAGAGGCACCACATGAAGGTTAGAGCGAGCAAGCTTTTTTTTTCTCTTTTCCTTCTTGTCCTTATCACAATGGTATTGTGACACAGACGGCAGCAGCAGTTATCTCCAGGTGTCTGGTGGCTGGCATTTTTCACAAATCAGAGGAAAAAAAAAAACAACAGATATTCGAATGTCCTGGCTACAATGTGAGTTACATAAAAGGAACTCCAAATACATTATTTTGATGGAAGGAAAAATATTGAATGAACTAATGTGCCTCTAGAGTTTCTGATTCTATTCCCTTGACTGTCAAGGGACTTGAGGAAAGTGAAGGTTGACATATGCTTTTTTTGTCATCACCCTACGAGCCTTGAACTCTTTGCCGTGAACAAAGACAAACAACATCACTGTATCTCTTTCAGGTAGGCTAATTTATTGTCAGTTTTTACTGCTACTACTGTAGTCAGCATAGGTTTGTATGTGTATTTTTCAGGGTGTTTGTGTTCTGTAGGAGGTCACTAGACCTCCACCCCTCTCTACTTGTTGGCAATGTTGAGCTAAGTTAGCTTGCTAATTGATTTAGCTTTTAACTGATTATGATTCTTGGATCAGGTTGTAACCTGTTGTTTTCCAAATTGCTCCTTTGAGCTTCTTGAACAATCATTGATATGTGGAGCATTTGGAGGATGTTTGGGTATTGATCCTGCTACTTTGGCTAAACGTGTGTATTTTGTGGCTCTAGTATTTACAAGAGGCCTAATGAAGATGACAAGTAAGAATAATGTCTGTACCGGGGGTGTTGGTTGGGTGGGTATGGATGAGTGAGACTGAGGATATTTCACAAGGATGAACAAATGTTAAACCTGCAATGATTGATCAACGTTTTTGAAAGCTGGACAAACAGAATTTTGTTGGCTATAGGTAATATCAGCTATTACCAGTCATGGCACATATTGCAAACCGGTCCTCGAAATGAATGTCTTTGTCTACCACGCTGTTCACCTTCTGCCATCGTCCTCCCGATGTTAATGAGGCGTTATTTAGCACCAAAAGTTGCCGAAGTGTTGATCAGCCACCCGCTAAGGTGGACCCTCCAGCTGCAAAAACACACGTGGGTGGAGGCGCTCGCTCTATCTGCTCGATTCATTTTGCCACCTGAAAATCCCATGCTCTGAGACCACAGTTGGCTTCGCATTAACAGTTTGGCTTTTGATGCATATAAAAAAGTAAAAGAAAAATGCAATGTCTTTAAAACCAGGTGCCATTTCACAAGCTATGTTTAAAGGACTCGGAGCAAATGTTTTCAAGTGACGTTTTCCACAGTCGAAAGGCATGGCATGTAGAATCGATTGCCTCATCACCTTCGTCTACAAATGTGCAATCTGGGAGAATTTTTTTTTTTCTTAATGGCCCCGCTATCAGAGGATTAGCCTTTAACGTGAAAAATAATAAATTGGACTGAGAAAAAGACCCCTCCCTCCCACACAGACACACATATGGGGACGCACAGCTGAGACAGCCAGCAGCGATCTGACGAAGACATTCCTGTAATTATTCCCCTTCATACATATTCATGGCATGGATCTACCTGAGGTGAGGTCACGGTGTTACAACAGGAAGACATAGGACAGCAGGGAAAGGGAACTGGGAGATCCTGATCTCCCGGTGGCAGTGGGCTGCTCAGAGGTGTGCTACCTTGACCGAACTGGCCAAGTTACGGCCTACAATTACGTCAGTCCAGACTCACATCTGATACGTTGAAGAGTTTTCAGTCTCAAGGGGGCTGTCATGGAAATTCAGGGTTTAGAGGTATCACATTGACTCGTGAAAATAACTAAATGTGAGAGTTTAATGGAGCTGTTTGGCAACTGAGCAAGTTGTCTTTGTTTCAGGGATTTTAATTTCGGCACTGTGCCAGGCATCGCTGTCCGCTGTGTTGTTTAAGTTTGGTGTTTGCAGTCACGCCCCCTTCCTAGTCACCGGAGTTTGCAGGATCTACAGGAACTCACCAGGGAGGAAATGAAGTGCACAAGATTGTGAACTGTCATGTTTGTGGGTATGATTGTGAGTGTGCAGTTTGGCACAGATTTCCAATATTTGCTCAACCGAAGGGGCGCATGACCCCAGTGAGGATGCTAAGGGTGTCCGGACTCCCATGTACCTTGTTAAAGCAAGTAGCTGTGCTGTTGTACATGAAAGCATGACATGCTGCTTGTAGAATCTTTAAGCCAGAGGCACCGAAATTCAGCTCCTCTACCTTCAAGTAGTAGTAACAGCATACACATGACACATTACTTTGCTGTTACATATTTCAGCTTTATGAGTTACATCTTACTTTGAAAGTCTCTTTGTTTTCTCAGTTTCACTGTAAAACTCTGTCCTTAAACAGTGAGATTCTCCTTAATGACTTAGAAATAAATCAAGCTGGATATATTATTTAATATGGTTGGACAGGCACATGTTTTCAGATACAACCTAGAATTTGCTAAGTCTGATAGATAGCTTTAGAGATCTGGACAGACTGTTCATATTAAATTTGTGTCCTCATAGATAAATTGTTAATATATGCTAGCACAGTAAGGAGTGCACTGTGTGATCTGGGTCGAATCCAACTCCAAGGATCTTCAAAGATATGATCTCTAATAAAGGAGTTCTGGCTCCCAACTGGAGGGTTTATGTAAGCTTGCGTCTCATCTATTTCTTTCCGATGTAGGAAAAGGAAAAAGGGAGGCATACACCAACTCGAATGCCTCTCATTATAACATACATGACAATGGCTGTTATATGGCTGTATCTTTGTGTGATTGTCCTACAGGCCTGTTGAATGTTTTCTGTTCAGCACCTACCCCCACTTACCACTGGCATAGTCAGGAAGGGGGGTAACAACATAGGACAGGGTCATGTTGTCACGAGTCCACACTGGGACAGTGTGTGTGACTGATGGGGTCCCAGATTCGGTAGTCATCTAATTTTGGGAGAGGCCACATTCTTGTTTTGAGGCATTCAATTCACCATATAAATGCAGTTATCACTTTATATATTTTTCCGTTGTTGCATTTTTCACAACACAAGTCATGTGCTTTAGCAGGCTATGCACTAAGGTTAGCTTTTACACTTACATCTCAAAGCTGGTAAATTTGCTTTGTTTTGTGCCTGGACACTCCATACCTGAATCACAGAGAGCTCAAACCCCCGATAGTGAAGCGATAGTGTGTTCAGTGACTGAATGCTGCAAAACAACAAAATGAGACCTAATGTGTTAAAGTGTTTCTATACATTTCTTAGGGAGTTTCACGTTTGGTTTTTGGTCCGAATGAACATAAATTATGATAGGATTTATAAACGCAAAAACGTGATGTGACAGCCTGCAGCAGGGTGGAATATTCAACCAAAGTTTGCTATTAGTCGCATCATACCACATATGCTGTTTAGCTGGTTGTGGCAGGAAGAAGAAAAGAAAGTTAATCACTTTATCTTTGTTGTACTAATTCCATGACAATAAATGCAATCCAAATGGAGATTATCCAAAGACAAATGTGGACTCTGTGCACCTGAAATGAGTCACATTCCATCATCATACCAAATAATGGATTTAAATGGGTGAATTATGCTTGAGAGTATTATAATGTATTGGCATCACTGATTAATGCTTTCACTGGAGTGCCATGCTGTTTTAGCTCGGGGTGGGGGATTGGAGGGGGTGACTGTGGCTCTTTATCACTGCTGTAGCTAATTTTGTTCCCCTGTAACTGGATTTCCTACAAATGAGAGCATGAGGAAGAGTGGGGTTATGTGCCAGAAGATGCATTGTCTGGCTTTAAATGCCCCATTAGGTTTGAGCTAAAGGATTATGAGGGTCCTCATTAGTTTGCCTATTTCTCACCCTGACATGTCATCTCTTATGGGTACCTGTGCCGTCAAGGCTCTCTGAACTATGTTTAAACAAGGCGAGGGCCTTGTTGGAGCAAAGAAACAGCATGATGAGCATTGTCTAGAAGCCGGGGGGAGGGGAGTCAGTTACGAACTGCCAGCCCTACCTGAGTCATTCCTCCTTGCTAATCCAAAACAGTTAAACAGCTAGATTTGTCTTGTCATTTCTGTTCCAAAGTGTTGCTGGAGCTGACAAGAGGATTTGATTTGAGAAGCAAGTGAGCAGGGTTGCTCTGAGAAAAGAAAAGGCATGTGTGCTTCTATTTATACCCTCCTAATTGGAACACTCAATCTACACAATGGCCATTTTTCATGAGGATGTTGCAGGAGAGGATAAGTTTTCAAGTGGGATCAAAAGGTCATCAGGCTTAGCACAATTCTGCGTAGCCACCTGGAGTGCCAGCGTGTCGTCATTGGTGGCGATGCTCAGCTTTGCCGGCAGAGGTGGGGGAACCAAAGAGGTGCACCGTGGTTTTTTACTGTCTGAGGCTAAAACGGTCAGCGTTGCCTTCCATTAGCTGAAGGTTGAACAGTGGCCATTAGTATCCTCCCTTTTGTGTGCAGCGAAAAAGTTAGTTCCCCTGAAGAGCCAAGCACTTTTTTTTATTTCACCTAGAGCTCGTCATCCTTTCCTGGACAGAAATACAGCAAAATTCTAAATCCGGCCCCAAACCCTCCTCACTCTCTCCAAGCGGTCACATTTAAACACACTGGAGAGGTTCATCCACATCATTTCCAAGTCTGGTGGAAAATTTAAATGAGCAGTGTCTATTACACTTGTATAATCTCTGAACCATCAACGGCACACATCGATCTCCTCCTTCGAGGGAATCCAAGTAAATCAATCAGCCAGGCAGGCTACAGATAGCATAGATACCCCCAGATCATCCTCTCATCAATAAAAGAGCAGAGCAGTCGGTGGGCTAAAATCAAACTACTTCCAACAACACACTGCAAGTACCTTTTTCCTCTTCTTTTTTTTTTTCCTACCCGTGAAAGTCTGTATATGTACCCAGGATGATGACACTCTCTTTTGGGAAGTGCAGCTGTAATGAGTAAAGCAGAAATACTTAATGAAATGGGACCACTCACCACATTTCACCCCCATCAGTGCTAATATAGGCAGCATTTGCAGGGGAAGTTAGTTCTCATCAAAATCTTTCGAAGTTACACATCAGCAGCACAGGGTACAGCAACGCTCCTCACCACAGTCTGCAGTCAGTGTAGAAAGGAAAATTAGTTGTAAGGTGGGAAACGGTTTTAATGATGTTTTGAAATAGCAAACCCAATCAAGACTGTTTGCTTGTTGTTCCTGCTGCTTGAAAAGAATGAATCTTTGTTATCTTTACACTGAAGGAAGATGGAGGAATTTCACCATTTAAAAAGGTACCATTCTTTTCTTAACTTGCTATTTGCCAGTGTGGCCGGAGGTTGTTTCCCTCATGGCCACTATATGGCACTGTGCCAGTCTGGTAACTAATTTGATTAGTGGGCAGCATCGTGCAGCCTTTAAAAGTGGATGTGTTTGGCCAGTCGGCCTCTTCCTTTGCTCTTCTGTGGTGTTTGGCGTGCCACTGGCAAAGTGGCAACTTCCCCGTGCAACTTGCTGCCAGGTCTGTGGAGGCGGATTGCTGTTTGAGGCAGTGTGTGCTGTTGGATGTCCCCTCCGATCACGGCTGGAAGAGGCCGTGGTTTTAAGGTGCCAACTTCCCTGTGCGGCTTGCTGCTGGGTCTGTGGAGGCGGATTGCTGGTTGAGGCAGTGTGTGTGTTACCCCCCGGTTGGCACGGTGACCAAGTTAACAAAGAGAATGTCTAGAAAACACTGTAAAATACATGTAGAGTGTAAGAGTAGAAACAACACAGCAATCTCAGCTTTCTCTAGATTGCATAAATATTCTTTTGAAACACAATTACAACACATCTCAGTGCTCTCAATGCCCGGTACAAACAATGACTAATCAAGTCAAAATAAGGTGCAATTCTGTGCTCATTCATCTTTTCTTGTCCAAAACCACATGTAATTCCTGCTTATTACACTTTCAGATGACTTTTTGTAGTACCAGAAAATGACACATACTGCCGCTTCAATGTGCAATTGGCTTCTATGTAAATAGTGCAAAACTCAGTTACTCTTCTGTGCCTTTAGCTGAGTGTATTTAGCTTACTTAGGATTTGACTTAGCACTAAGAAAAATTAAATAATTACCTTGAACTCATATGGTACCACAAATAACATTGACACTCTAGTAGTAACTTAATCTACACGTTCTGAACTGGTGCAGCATTTAGTGATTATCAAACATTCATCAATTCACACCAGGAGTCAATCAAAATCATTAGGACTCCATTTACATACAAAACACCAGCCTAATGCATGAATCTCTGCTTTAATACACACATTCCAGGCGCAACTTAACTATCGCGAGAATTGCGCGGAATGTTGAGAGACTACTGTGGTAATGCGGCTAAGCTTTATCGCTGTTACTCGCCGTGACTCAACAGTTTTCTCAAACTGACATTAAACTTACGAAACTCATCAAAACATTGTGACTGAGTAACTTAGAAGTAATACAAAACTTAAGACTTTTGTTCACAGTTGTTTTTTTTTTTGTTTTTTTTTTGATAACTTTATTTGTAGTTATTTTCAGGTTACAACACAACGAACAAGTGACAACACATCAACCCTACCCACCCGCCCCTCACAAGGCCAAAGAAAAACATAAAATAAAATAAAATCAAACGAAAACAAAAATATTAAACAGACATAGATGCTCACTCACTATATAGAAGCACTCATACAAACATGACTATGTGTACAGATCCAGTTGGTCAATTCATATGTGTAAACTTTTATATTGTAAAGCTATATCAGACAAATTATGGGTTTTCAACAAACTCTATGAAGGGAGTCCAGGTTTGGATAAATCTGTCTTTGTGTCCACTGTGACTATACCTCAACTTCTCCAATGGAATCATGGAGAGCACCTCCCTAACCCACTGTCTAAATGAGGGAGGTCTAGCCAACTTCCATTGCATAAGAATAAGCCTCCGTGCCATCGTTAAAAAAGCTATGGCATTAGACTGTAGAGTGGAAAAGTTTTCACCTGAGGGCGTCGTTCCAAAGATTGCCATTAGTGGATTAGGGTCCAAATTGAGTCCTCATACACAAGATATAGCTTTAAAGATGTTTGTCCAGAAGCTGTTCAGACCAAAACATATGACCCACCGTAGCTGGATTTTTATTACATCTTGGGCATTCAGGGTTAACGTCAGGGTATATCCTGGACAGCTTCTCATTTGAATAGTGCAAACGGTGCA